>JAQQAE010018093.1:0-11285 GCA_029823295.1 Pseudamia nigra
CTAGGCGCTTCACAATTCAAGGCTGAAATCTCATCAATCAATCAAACTTTATCAAATTATGATTATGATTGGCGCTATACAAATAAAGATTGAATTGAATTGAGTTAAATAATTTATAATGCATTCATTGCCCCTACTCAAAGTAATAATGACAAAGAATGCAACAGAACTATGGATATCTTCCTTTTATTGGAAGTAGCTTGGTTTAAATCACAACTCTGAAAGCATTGCCAGCACAAATCTCTGCCAGCGCAGTAGGCCAGCTGGTGTGCAACTCCTGCAACCAAGGAGAGAGCTACTGTCATATGATTGATTATGGACACACACGTGGACAAAACATCATTGTCACTACGTCTCCTTCACACACATTAGATTTTTATGCATTTAAGGAACTCACAATGAAATTTTATTCTTTTCCCAGAGACTTGCCTACACATTAACCATAAGCATAATATACCTAAAACTACCCTTACCTTGACCCTAAACTTCAAAAAGCACCCTTCGCAGTGCACCATATGGTGTGTGTTCAGGTCAAAGTCCCCACCAGGATAGATGAACAAGGATCTCACACACACATTGCTCAGCTTTGCCTCCTGGTGAGAACAAACATTTGATAAAACAGTTCTGATGTGCATCTGCAGAAGGTGATTATATGCATTTACCCAGACAATCATTTCTGAATCTCATGTGCACTGTAATTATAGAAAGCACCTGTGACTGGCTCACCTGCAGTAATTACCATGAATGCCAAGTGGCAATTTAACCATAATTATATCAACAGGGGGAAAGGAAACATTCAGCAGCAGTACAGCTCAATAACCCTCCTACTAAAAGTGGTGCTGTTTTGTGTTACAGTGGGAAAAGTAGTGTCCTAATAGAATTCCCTGAATCATGAACCACCAGCAAGTGCATAACAAGTGTTTAAAAAGGCTGACCCCATGCAGGCACATTTTTAAATCTTGCCAGCAGGGTTAGGGTTAAGCAATAAATCTGACATGGAGGACAGCAGAATCAAGGCTATCAATCAGGCTAATTGATGAGTGTACTTGTTTTCACTGAGCCAAAGTATACGCAAAAGAAGGAAAGGGAAGGCAATTTCCAAGGCTTGTTTGTGTGTGGTGCAAAGCCAGAGGTGAAAGGTCAGACAATGTTTTCAGTTTTCAGCTTATTAAACTGACCCTTGTAGTTGTCAGAACTGCTGGCAGAGGGTGGGTTTTTCATCCATACAGCGATTATGGTGGGAAAGGAGAGATGTGGAAGTGGTAAGCCCTCTTAAGATCAATGAACATGTTGGAAAAAGGAGTGGCCCAGGGCAGCCAATAGGGGACAGGCCAAAGGGAGCTAAAGGGACATAACGTAAACAAGGAAACCACCTGATGTGAGCAGGGTCAGATAAATGCACAGTGCTTCATGCAGGCAGGTGCTTCCTGAGTCCTGCTCTCTCACTTGAGCAGTGCAGCCTCTCACTTGCTCCCCTCATTCTTTTTCTGTTGTCTCAGTGTGCCACAAAGAGTTTTTCCAAAAAGTGTAATTCATAGCATAATAGCAAGGTTATGATCAGCCTGTAATCACTGCCTGTTTTCTTCCAACTGGTGCCAAAAGCAAACACTAAGGGTCTGTAACAAAAAAAGATTTGCACAGACAATAAAGATAAGACCAGCTTGTGGTTTGTCACTAGGATAGAATACACTACATAATGGTAAGCATGGTTTGCAGGGGTCTGTGATAAACCTTTAAAAGTGACATTTCCATGTATGCTACAGATTGCAGGCAGCCGCAGTGTGTTTTTAATAACAGATACACAACCCCCACAGATTTCTTCAAGACTTCAGATCATCTTTCGTTATTGCCTTCTTGTCATTTTACCTTCTGTTCCTTTCTTTTTCACTTTGCTGGTTGGTCTGGGATTGTTTTGTGCTGTCCAATGAGGAAGGAAGTCGGTGTGAGAAAGTGCCTGTTTTTTTGGGACCAACAGGAATTGGCCTCATCACAAGCGGTTCCCTTTTTTGCCGCTGGAACAATGCACTGGCGTCACACCCTTCGACTGGACCTCGGCATTTCACATGGAAAAATGTTCCCAGAATTCCGCTCCCAGGCTTGGGGTAAGGCCGAGGATGGGGTGAGGGTGAGAGGACGGGTGAGTGGAGGGCGGAGGGTAACGGTTGTTAGCAGAGCGGGTGACACAAAGTGACCAATGGACACTTGTCATTATCACAACAGCCAATCACAGTAAATAATCACTTAAAAATAAAAATAGCTATTTGCACAATTAAACACTAAGTTGAAAATGTGCAAACAGTGGCATCAAATTATGTAGAATTTTAAATGTAACCCTAAGAAATAAAACCATTATGGCTGTCAATCTGCAGTTTTATAAAGGTTATCTTCAATCTGTGACAAACAACACACCAACCTGTCCATTCTGTGGAGTGTAAAGCTAGCATCTGACTACACAGTGAGGTGTATTGTGTGACAGGTCAGCTGAATGCTCCTCCGGGGTTACATAAGCTTCTCATAGCACCGTGTTTGTAATTACCGTGAGAGGGTCCACTCTGCTGCTCTCTCAGAGCCTTATCAACTTCAACATACACTTTGAAAGATATTTGATGTGATGCATTAATTTTATTTGATGGCAATTAACATCAAAGAAAGTTAGGTACTGATTAAAGAAGAAAAGACATAAGTTTTAATATTTTCAAGCTCATTTCAGTACAATTTCCTGATTTTGTTCAAGTTGTTACCATCTCTGCCAAGAAGACTGTTTTTTGTCCTGTTAGGTTGTGTCTGTGTTGTAAAATTACACAGACACTGCAGGTGTGACTTTCATGAAAGCTGGTCGAGGGGTGGGCATAGGTCAAGGACAAATTTGTTACATTTTGGAGCAGATCCAGCCAAAAAAAAAAGTGGAATCTCGAATTCTTAGATGTAGTCTGGTGGAGATAATAGACTGTGGAGTGACATAGATATCCCTGGAACTGAGATCCAAGATTTGTCTTTTTGGCTGATATGATGATTGGGAAAAAAATTGTACCAAGAGCAGTACTGCTGATGAACTCAATGCACAGTTCTGACTTGCTGGAGCCCCTAATTTTTCCACACTTAGCAACCACATGATAAAAAGAAATGGCCAAAAAACAGCTTGTTGTATCATAGTTGGCAGATGGGTGGCATCACAGTACTGCTGCTATTGCTCAGGTCATACAGCTACAAGATAAACAAATCACTGCTACTTGAATGTGCTAGGTCTGCACTTCTACTATCAGTGCCATTTATCACTCTGGATAATAAATCATGCAGTGTATGAGAACACAAACCCTGAAGGGAAAGATTAATTTGCATGGTACAGTGAACTATTTGTCTAAATCTCCAGCATTGAAAGAAAACATCCAGAATCCATATGTGTACATCACCATAACGGGCATCGCTGTGTCACTATGCCATTGGACAGCAATGAGAAATCACTCTTCTTACGTATTCATTTTTGCTTTTTTCCACATAAGGAAGAAATACATTGCACAAATATGACCATTTCTCAGAGTGATGTTGTTTTGAAATTGTGGAATATTATAACTATGGCATTTTTAAATCCACAATAGAGAGCACAGAGTTCTTGAGAGATGTCAAGTATTGGACATAGACATGAAAATTGCCTATGAGAGTTAAGTCAAGTAAGAACTGGGGCAACTTGGGATTCGTGGGGTCAACTTGGAACAACACTCCATAGCCATTAGGCCTGGCAGCTATGGAGCTCCACATGGGCTATAGGGCTGACTTCAGAAATTAGGTGGAATGCATCAGTGCGTCTGTCTGCTGCGAGGCCCTGTAAGAAAATATCCATCACTATAAACATGAAGCTCTTGTATACAGTCTCATCAGTGAGGATTCAACATCAATGAGCCTTTACAAGACAAACAGGCGGCACCCACAGAGAGAATTAATCAAACGGCACTCGGTCAGCTATGCTCTCTCGGAGTGGGACTGGGTAAGCACAGAAGGAGGCCGAAATGATGTCAAATATGGCGTGAAGCCCACAAACTCACTAACCACAGGAACACAAACTGCCCATGGAAATATATACATCTTCCATCTGTGCAGCTCACTGCTGTTAATATCATATGGTCAGAGCTTAAGCTGACATGGATAACAGTCACCGCACACAAAAGGGTTTGCATCTGCTGTTTGTACTGCAGAATAAAGACAGAGCTGTGTGCAAATGTAGATAATACTCAGGTGCATTTACTCCTTTACATGTACGTGAGTAGTTTTTGCAAAGAAAAACTCTTATTGTTTGGTATACTACAGTTTACTCTTAATCAGTTACATTTGCTATGAAAAAAATGTACTTTTACTCTAGTTACATTTTCCAAAACTTAATGAATAAAACGGTAAATTCATATTAAAAATTAACAAAATAATCAAGTAAATTATCAAAATGAACATACTAAGCAATAAAATGTAAGTACAAACTTACAATCAAAAAAAGAACAAAATGCACCAAATGAGAAACAAAATGAGCAAAAAATTAACAAAATAATCAAGAAATCTGAGGAAAATAGTCAAGTAAATTATCACATACTATAACATAATCAGCACAAATGAACAAGATAAGCAAAAAGAAGAAAATACTCGAGTTCACATAAATGAACAATATAATTGGGAAATTGAACAAAAGAGCAACATAAGAAACAAAATGAGCAAAAATTATAAAAATAACAAAGTAAGTTAACAAAATTGAACAGAAATCAACAAAACAATGCAACAAAACAGACAAAAATAATAAAGAAAAAAACAAAAATAGCTGTTTGAACTCAATATATGGTCCTGTAACAAATGCCACGTTATGACATTACTCACTACTTGAGTAGTTTTTAATGAGATACCTTTTTCTGTCTTTTTCTCTGATGGTTGCTGAAAAACAGGGAAAAGATCTTGCAAACAGATCAACAACTGTTTGTTGTTGATCCTCCACAACTGTTTTTTTCAAAAAAACAGTTGTGGATTTCTGAAACTCCTCATACAACCTGAACCCTTCACTTTCAAAGAAGCACAGGATCTTCATACAAAACCCCACAGGAGGACACAATACAAGCATTCCTGTTGATGAGGTCGGTAAGAATCCATGCAAAAAGACTAAATATTTCAGATGGTGACTTCCTAAAATACTTCTGAGCCATCCATAAGTAAACAGCAATGTGCATGTGCGTGGGGGGGGTGGTATCTAAAGGTCATGTGTCCCTCATCGGGATGTGAAGGAAGAACAGCAGATAAGAGATCATTAAGACTCTGGATAATTAAAGCAGAATCACAAGCCCTTATCACATGAAATCACTATATGTAGCAGTGTGGCATGCCAAGGTGAAATTAGTCGACAGTAATCACGCTGATGGTGTCGAGTGATTAGAATGAATTCTACTTTTGCAGGCCCTGAGGCCAAAATTCTAATGTTACCCATTACTTTGATGGAAGTTCACTTTAATTTGAAAGGCCAGGCAATAATAAAAGATGATTCTTAAAAAGGCTTTTAAAATCTGTACGTCGGGTGTATGTGTGCTTTCAAAACCCCCTTGAGGACAGAAAAGAGCTCCACTGTGCAGTACATGAAGGGAATGCACCTGTTCTGACCGAACAGGTACATTTGTAAGGGCACTGCAGGCCAGCAGTTCCAGGGTACATCATCACAGGATGATCTACTGGAAGATTTTTAACAGTCGTCTTCACACCAGCATGCGCTTCCCTCTCGTCCACTTATCTGTTTCCTTTTCCTGCTGTGGGGTTTTGGCTTGTGTGGAGCAATGATGCTGGAGAATAACCTCAGGGCTAGAGTGGCTTCTTGCACACACAGAGCTCCCTGAGCTTATAAACAAGCCCAAGAAAGTCTTTGTTTGTTTTGTTTGTTTTATGCTTTGTTTATTTGTGATTCTCTACAAGTGTATTAAAAATAAATGTATATCAGTAAAGAGAAGTGCACTGGCTAAAATGTTCTTGGTAAAGTAACAGATGTTGTGATGCCTTCAGTCCCTGCTGACATTCTATGTGTCAAAGGTGGAGCTGCTCAGGATCAATAACGGGTGGTGAGGGGTTGTTATTCCTTCTGGCTGGGGTAATCATGGTCCCTGGCTGTTTTTTAATTGCATACTGGCACACTGATAAATATCACACACCCATGCCAGATTTACATCACTTTAATCATAAGCTGTATAAAAGCTATGTTGTTGAGCTGTAAATTATGATCGAGGCATCACTAATGTCACGATAGCCTTTTCAATAACCCCCTGTCTTTACTCAGGTGTGGTGACATCTGCATGCATCACTAACTGGTGTCAGTGACCAGTGTTGTTGGTTGCATCATACGGGCACAGGAGTGCTGACATGGCTGTGTTTTGTCAACACCTTAGCAAGAGGGTGACTGGAAAGTTCCACAACAGCCCAGGGCTCATATTAGACACGTAGCCATAATGTTAGGAGCTCTAAGGGATGAGGTAGAGGGTTGGACGCATAAAAAACAACAAACTATAATAATCATGTCCACAACATCATTTACACTAAAGACCTGATTTGTAAAAGACCCAGCAAGACAAAAATGCTGGAAAAGACCAAACGAGGCAAAAAAACAAATAAAAGACACAGCAAGGCAAAAAAACAACCACAATAAATTCTCAAGTAGGAGAAAGAGGGCAAAAGTAATGTAAAAGATGCAACAAAATGAAATCAAAGTAAAAGACATAAAAATGTATAAGGTAAAACAAGACAAAAATGATGCATAATAAGATAAAACTATAAGTTAATCAGAGGGTGCAAACCTCCACCACGGCAGCTCAATTTCTCTTCATAGTGAAAATCTACCATTAGCATTTGGACCTATGCTCATTTCTCCCGTAATGTTATTGCACCATAAGTAACATTCTGAAATATATTTGACCCTCTGTATTGGATTCTTTAACCATGACAAACTACCATTAGCATTTGGAATCACATACATATCATTATTAGTTCAATAATACAAAAATAATATTTCCATAATGGTGTTTTTCTTCTGGATCTAGCTCCGTAAATGTGGAAGATATTTAGTCAAATTTGTAGGCATATTTCTGAATCAGCAGACTTTCCACTACAATTTGATTTCAGTTTCATGTCTATAGCTTTATTTGTTACTACACAGATATTTTCAACCATTGTAAGTATAAGCATTTTGGATCACTATATCCAGAATATTGTCCATATCTGGTTCAAAGTCTGTGGTTTAATAGAATCTATTATGGTGTTATCATATGTCTTTTAGGTAAGTTCTCTGGGTGTTATTTGTGGCGAATCCTTTGAAAATCTTCTGGATCCAGATGATGATCCTGATCACTACCACAATCTAATCAGTGGGTCCTTGTGCCATTTCTGATCTATCCAAAAATGTTATCTAAATCTGTTCAATACTTTTTGAGTTGTGCTGTGAACAAACAAACAGATAAATAAACTAACCAACAAAACATAACCTCCTTGGCGGAGGGAAAAATGCCAGAGAATACCAAATAAGACCAAAAGAAAATAAAAGATGCAACATGACAAGAGCTCCACAAAACTCATGAGATGAAAAAGGTCAAAAATAATGTAAAAGATGCAACGAGGTGAAATAAAACCAAAAGGCAAAAAAAGACAAAATCAACAAATAAGATAAAACAAGACAGAAATGGTGCATAACAAGAGGAAAAGATATAAAAGATGAAATAAAGTGAACAGACTTTTGGATTCTTGACAGCATAAGAAAGTAGAAATCAAACTCATTTTTGGAAATTCAGATCCTTAGGAAGTGGAAATTGCATTTATTTATTTATTTTTGAGCTTGAGGTGAAAACATTAGAAAACGGCTGTCCTAGAGGATCTGAGATAAGCACTTAGATGGAGAAGGTGACAGGCTTCCTTCACAAAGTACAGATTCTAAAGGCTGTGTAATCATAACACGACAGCATGGCGCTTTGAGAGCAGAAGAACGCCCTTTGCCTCTCTAAACGTGGCAGCAGGTGACTTCTCCTCGGAGGGCAACATGCTTAGTCGCCTCAGATCCATTGGCAGCGCACATCAAAAGCCTCATTGATTGACTGGACAGATTGGGGCATAGAGATCAAATGCGCTGTAAAGAAGTGTTAAACTGCGGAGCACTAAACAGGGCAGATTTCTGAAATAAAAGGGGCCATCTGTTAGCACTGTAGCTAATTTCCTGTTGCAGTTGTCCCGATTGTCAATACGATCAGAACAGACTACACATACAACAGGAGTCGGCCTCCATGACAATCTAAAAAGCTGTTTTTGGACAGAAAGAAAGCAAAATAATGTCTCGAGCCACAAAAAAATTGAATCTATTCTTTTACATATCACGTGACATATGATACACGATTTAGCTGGTAACATTTAAACACTAATTTTGTTATTATTTGATTCTTATTTGTTTATTTTACTGATTGCATGTTCATTATTTTATTATTTTATTCATTTTTGTTCATTTTCCTTGATTTCTGTGAATTTTTTCACTCATTTTTAAAAAAAAATATTATTTTTCTTGCTTATATTCATTTACTTGACTTTTTTTCATTTTTTGACTATTTTGTTTGTTTGTATCTTGTTTTATCGATTTTGTTAATTTTTTTAAAAATCCATTTCCACTTAAACAGTTTGTTATTTGAGTCATTTTTGTTTTTCCCCTTTATTTTCTTGATTATTTTGCTCAGGTTTGTCTTAATCCTGATACACAATTGTGTTCATAAATGTGCTTATTTTTGTATATTTTTTAAAGTTTTTCTTCATTTTTGATCACTTAATTCATCACACCCCCGACCCTTGCGCGGATTAAGGGGTAGAAAATGGATGGATGGATGGATAATTCATCACATTTCTTAATCTTGTTCATTCTCTTGATGACTTTGTTCATTTTGTAGATTGTTTGCATCAGTTTTATCCTAGTTTTTCTTCATTTTATATATATTTTCTTTTTGTGCATTTACTGCTTATTTTTAATTTATTATAATGTGTTACTTCCATCGCTGGACAAATCCACAGGAACCACTGAAAAGGGGCTAAAGAGCCACATGTGGTCCCGGAGCTGCAGGTTGCAGACCCCTGCCATAGACCCTAGCGGTAGGAATAAGGAAACTCATCCCAGAGGCACAGGGAAAACAAAATTTACTTGTGTCATAAGTCACTTTTATCCAGTGTAAACTTTTATCCAGTGTAAACTGACAATAAATACATCTTGGCATTTAGAAGAGGATGATTTAATTTGAAAAGGTGTTTGATCTTGTGATGATGGAAACAACAGACACAATACTCTTCATGTGTTTTGGAAATAAAGAAGTATTCACAGTATGTTGGTGTGACTGTTGGCCTTCATGTTATGTGAATGTGCTCTGAGTCAGTGGTTTAGTTTAAGACTTAAACAGAATCCCGGAATGAAGATGTTCACAACATAATTTATGTGTCATTAGCAGTGATGTGTAGAGTGCACAGAAACAGTACTCAGCTAAATGTATTATTTTATAATTATACTGACTCAAGTTTATAAACGTAAGTTCTTGGGTAAAAGAGTATCTGTGCTACTAAAGCAGTGAGTAACTTCATAATGTGGAATGAGTTACAGCATAATAATATTTTGTTCATTTTTGTGAATTTTCTTATTTGTTTTGGTTATTTTGTGGCTCATTTTGTTCATTTTTGTTGTTTATTTTAATCTTTTTTAATTACTTTCTTACTTTATTTTATCAATGTTCTTCCTCAGTTTGTCCGTTTTTACGCTTTTTTTCGATATCAGGGGTTTTTGTGCAGTTTTTGTTGCTTTTTTTGTTAACCTTTTTGGCTATGTTTGCTCATTTTTTAAGTCCATTTGTTCAATTTCTTCTTTTTATTGTTAATTTTCATTAATTTGCTTGCTTTCTTTCTTCATTTCTCCATAATTTGTTCATTTTGTTAACTTTTGTGACTATTTCTGTACATTTTTGTTCATTTTGTTGAGTAGCTCTTTCATTTTATTTGATTCTTTAGTTGTTTTTTGTATTATATGACTATTTTTTTTTTTTAATTTCTACCTTACTTACTCCTATTCGTTGAGGTGGAGTACTACCACTACTTTTTTGTTTTATCACAAATGCAACTGAGTAAGAGTAAAAAGTATTCTGCAAATGTACTTGAGGACCCACCTCTGGTTATTAGACTGAATTATTAGTATTTTTCTGCAGTGATATTTCAAATATTTAATTAAAAATGATAACTTGTGGTTCATTTTGAAAAAGTGGAGATTCCTGGAAACAAACATTCATCTGCCAGAGAACCAAACAACTGCATCAGACAGATCCTCATAGTGTAAATATCAGTGTGCCTTGTGGGTCTCACTATAAAATCTGCTTTCTTACCTCTTCGTTTCCCAATCAAAATGTTATTTCTGGGGTTTGGATGCCAACCGAAGAGCCATAGAACAATCTGCTTTACCAAACACTGTCACAAAGAAAAATGACATCCTATACAAGACTGCAGATGGAACAGTGGAGGGTTGATGATTTCCAAGGCTATGTTTATTTAAGAGCCACACAGCATAAAAGAGCCTATTAGATTTGTGTTTGCATTGGCCAGGAGTAAATAAACCATAGAGCTAAAGACAAAAATGTTCCATTAATTCACCCAGGCTTTCTGTCTATATTTATATACAGAATAATAAAATAAAAGCGTAGATAAAATCTAATAAATATGTAAATATTAGGACAGCCTGGTGGACGTCACCAAACAGGCTCTTCTCATATCAGATCTAGGCCGGTGCTTTCCTTCATGCTGCAGAAGAAGTTCCAGTCTAAGCTTCACTTCTTGTTTAGCACCATTAAAAGCTTTAAAAGGCACTGAAACCTGAGCTACCTTTGGGAAACCTTAACCATACAGCATCAAATATTTAAACTATGGATATTTTGATGTGTATGAAGGGAGGGCGGGAGCTGCATTACTCAGTACACTTCCCTCCACAAAAGATATTGATGGTTCCCCAGACTCGTTGAAAGCCAATGATGTAACAACAGATAAGTGGAGATCATTTTTACACAATACTGAGCATGAATATGAGGTTAAAGCACTGATCAGAGTTGCGCTGATCTGTGTGATTCAATGGTGGGAACGACAAAGCTCCAATACAGTAGAAGTGTGAGATGTCTGGGCCTATTACTCACACTGCTCTACACTCAATAGTCCATTGTCTCTGCACTAAAGTAGAACCTCAAACCTACAGTATAAGTCAAAGGTGGGGGGGGGGGGGGGTACAGATGAAG
>JAQQAE010018094.1:0-11285 GCA_029823295.1 Pseudamia nigra
CCCCCCGCGCGCGCGTCTGGACGCAGTATTATGCAAAAACTACTGGTCTTATTTGTTCCAAATGTGGTGGAGGCGTGTAGCATAGGATGCTTGAAAATAACTTCTCATGGGATTGGTCATCTCAATAAAGAGGAAAGAAGCTTCAGACACACACACACATACTTTTCTCCAGTATCTAGTTAGATTACTATATTTTTCGGGTGATATGTTGCTTCGGTATGTTAGTCACACCAGCCAAAAAATGCATAATGAAGAAGAAAAAAATGTGTATTAGTTGCTCTGCAGAATACGTAGGTCGCATCTGTTCGGGGGACGCGCGTCAGGTGCGCGGCTGCAGCAGGGAGCGCTCGCGGCTCGTCTCCTCTAGCAGCTGTGTGTCAAACACCCTGTAGTTGAATTTAGCCAACATACAAGTTGCTCCGATGTATGTGTCGCTCCCCTCGCCAGACTATGCAAAAAACGTGACTTTTAATCAGGAAAATAGGGTACGTGGAAACATGGAACATCTGAAAACATTTAACAAATCAACAACTCAGAGTAAGAATGATAATAGAAATGGTCTCAGTGATAAATTTTACGTGAAAATGTGAATATGACAAAAGTGTCGCCAAAGTTGTTCCCAAACCTCTGTCTCATGATTAAAAGACAAAACAAAACCAAATACGCTGAGAAATTTTGGAACAAACTGGAGGAAACGTACATTTATTTATTTTTTTTAAAAAAGGAATGAATACATGTGAAGAAATGTGGATCTTCTAATTTGATCCTGAGATAAAATTTCAGTCAGTGAATTGGAAAATACCATTAAGATGACAAACGCATGACAGCGCAAGTCCAAATTCAAGGCCATGTTGACTGTTTTCTTTGACATTTAACAGTCATACCTCATAGAACAAAAGTCAAAACTCTAGATAAATGTATTGTTTCAGTTGTCATTTATTAAAATAGCTAAGAGTCTTTATATCTTACTGTTCCTCCATGCTGAACTTCAACAGACCTACAAAGACACACTAATAGATCTGAAACTGGATACCACCACTACTACTGGATTAGAGTTTATAAAAATTAAACATTTAGTTAAATATTCATGCAGAAGTTAAATACTGTAATTGTGAGTTGGGTGAAAAGGAAAACAAAGGTATGATTTTTTTACTTAATTACAAACTAAAAAATATGAACGGACTATAGTAGAAGTCAAAGTAATAAATACATATAGGAATACATTAGTAAATGTGCAGCTGAGCATGAAAATCAGACAGTTCTAGATGTGATTTATATTTTTCATCCATACACTTATTTTCTGACGCTTATCTGGTTCCTCTCAGATTTATATTTTGGAGCTCTCCTCTCCATGAATAGAGCTGAGTTCTGCCCCTGTTGATAGTTTGTTAGTTTACTTGTGCACAGAAATTGGCCAAACCAATTAAAACATACTACAGCAATAAAGTGTAGTGATCCATGTATTCACATTCACATCACCTACACATCAGCTGCAGACAGTCAGTCGGTTTTACCTTAACAGGGTGCAGGTATCCACCTGGTCTGGAGGGCACCGTGTGCTCTGCTAAAGCCCCTTCCTGGTCCAGGGTCTCTGTCAGGTATGCGATGTAGTTTGTGGCCAGAACCAGAACGTCAAGTTTAGAGAGTTTAGTGTCAGGGGGGACTGAAGGCAGCGCGGCCTGTTGACAGACAATAGAAAACACATTTCTGTCAAGTCGCTGGCACAGATTCTGTTTTATGATAGTTCTAGTTAAATCCTGTGGGATGTACCTGCAGGCTGTGAAAGGCCTGTCGCAGGTTTTGTACCCGGCTCCGCTCTCGTGCTGCATTTTTGGGGGAGTGCGGAGTTCTCAGAGTACTGGACTGAACCAGAGACCCACAACCAGAGACGGAGCTGGACCTGGAGTCACGCACAGACTGAATCTGCAAGAGGGGATACATGGGCAACAGTTACACAAATGCACAGACATGACATATTTAAAAATGCTGGTGGGTGCCAGTGTGGAGCAGGGGGACCCGTGGGGGGGGGGGCACAAACAACTTAGTAAAACTTAATCAAGCATTTATTACAAACTGTAAGACATCCACTCATCACTGTGAATTGTATTCTTGAATGGGACGGCCTGATCTGGCCGCTTGCAGGGCTTGTCATTGGTGTCATTACCGCCTTCGTACATTTGCACCTTAATTGCTCTGAGAAATGTTGAATCCTACTCTTCGTTCGCAAGATCACTTGTTGCTTTCTGTCTTTTATGCTCATATGGAGATGGGAAAAAGGGCTTTTGTTACAATGCACCTTATGCATGGAATATGTCAGAGAAAGAATGGAAACTAACTGATTTTATTTCTTTAAGCACTTTTAAATCCAAACAGAGTTTTTGAGGCCATTTCCTCAGTATGCACTTGTTTTTCATAATGTGTTTAAACTCTTGCTTCTTATCTGTGTAATTATGTACGGTAACTGTACTTTGTGTTTGCTGCTGCCTTTTGGCTCAGACTCTCTTGGAAAAGAGGTTTTTAATCTCAATGGGATATTTCCTGGTTAAATAAAGGTTAATAAAATAATAAAATAAAATCATTTTACAAGGTTGTTGGTGTACCTCAGGGGTTTATAGCCTTCATAACACAAAGAGACATTTTTGGACAGAAGAAAAAAAATGTGTCTAGACAGAAAGAAAAGTATGTGCTTAGAGCCACACAAAAATATCTGAACTCTTAATGTACCACATGACATTTGATGTATGATTTAGTTGCAACATGTTAAAAAACAATTTGTTAATTATGTTACTTATTTTTGTTCACTTTGTTGATTTTTGTGTTGATTATTTTGTTCATATTTAATATCCTTTTTGTTGTTTTATATATTATTTAGTTAATTTTTCTTCTTTTTGTTGTTTGATGCTTATTTTGTTCATTTGTATTTATTGTAACATGTTATATCCATCACAAAGTCACACGAGACATGGGGGTGGGAAGGAGCCACATGTGGCCCCGGAGTCACAGTGAGTTTCAGACCCCTGGTGTAACTTCTAAATAACCACTGAAGTCAGGCTAGGCTGTCTGTCAGGAAAAATAACCAAAAGACACGAAATTCTGAGCTTCATATTGAAGCTCATACTGAGTAATCAGAATAAAAACTAAAATGTATAAATAAAATAATGTATAAATAATGTTGTAACTAAAGTATGGTATACTAGAGTCCAAGTACTATACATCCTACAGACACATACTGCCCATATTGATTCCCGTTCATAATAACTGATAACAGTATATAACAGTATTCCTCATAGGACTACATTTATAAAAGATTAATAACTGCTTTAGAACTAATTAGTAATTAGGCTGTGACTTGTTATAAATCAGCCGTTGTAACAAATTTTAAAAAACAGTAATTGTGAATCTATGTTGTATTTACTGTTCGTTGTCACATCTGACTAGTACTGTAACTGAGTTGAACTAGTCTTTATGATCAGCATTTACACCTGTCAGTTTCACTTGATTTCACCGTATTTATAACAGCAGCAAATATTAACACACACTTGTCGATATTATATTGTACACTCTTCAGTTGACCTGTTATAAATAGGAGTGGCTCTGTAGGAACTGGCAAAGACTGATAAAGACATTGCAGCAACTCGTAAGGTCTGAAATTTCACCAAATAGACTGTCTGTAAACATATGTAAAGGGTCAGCATAGTAGTAGTAATGTGTAAAGTGTTAAACAAACTACATCATTTAAAAATGCTTTATAATGGTACTCTTACTGAAAAGTGGTGCCTTAAAGATGTCACATCTACCGTTAATCTGAAATAACAAAATACTTTACAATGAATAAAATATCAGTTAAAAGTAAGTTTCACCTTTCGGCATCCACCAGGCCAAAAATGTTTAGTGACGGGTTTATATGTCATGTTTGAACTGTTGTAGTTTGGATGGTTATGCCAAAACACAAAAAGCTTAGACAATAAAAGACAGGATTTGGTTTGTTTCAGATGTAATATAGCTTCACGTCCTATTTTAGTACTCCTATGAACATTTGTTTAACCTTTAATATGTGGTAAATGTTGTGTAATATCTAGCAGATTACCCTGAATCACTGTCTTATTTATGAACTGATGCCCTTTCGGTTCTTTTTTTAAAATTAGAAAACACATCATAAACTAAATACATTACATGAACACAATACATACATACAAAGAAAAACTAAAAAATTATGTGGGGGCTAGAGTGGACTCAGTTATCCTCACATTACATTTGTCTGTTTCAGTCAGTGATTCAAGACCTCATCATGGGTATGATGAAAAAGAGCAACATATCACTCATTTGGATGTGAAGAGTTTATTACCGCCAACAAGGGATTTGGATGAAATGTTCAGGAAAGGTCAGAAATGGCACAAGGACCATTCCATTAGACTGTGGTTGTGATCTGGATCATCGTCTGGATCCAGAAGATGTTTAAAGGATTCTTCATCATTGTGAGATAGGACCAAATTCAACATTTGTCTTTGTAGTGCCACAAATAACACCCAGAAAATTAAGGTAAAAAAACACAAGATAACACCATAGTAGACTCTATCAAACCACAAAGTTTGATCAATATACTATATGGACAATATTCTGGATATAGTGATCCAGAATACTTCTACTTACAGGGGTTGAGGAAAAAATATCTAGTGTAAAGTAGTAAATACAGCTATAGACATGAAACTGACACCAAACTGAAGTGAAAGTCTGCTGATTCAGTAATATGTCCCCAGATCTGACGCATCTTCAACATTTATAAAGTTAGATGTAGAAGAAAACCATCATTATGGAAATATAATTTATGTATATAACTATTTAACCAATAATAATAATAATAATAATAATAATAATAATATGCATTTGATTCCAAATGATAATGGTAGGTTTTCATGGTCAAAGAGTCCAATAAAAAGGCTCAAATAAATGTAAGAATATTACTTTTTGTTGCAATAACATTATGGGGAAATGAGCATTGGTTCAAATGATAACGGTAGATTTACACTATGAAGACAAACTGAGCTGCCTTGGTGGAGGTCTGCGCTCTCTGAGGGGTTTCAAATTTAATTATTGAATAACTTTTCCTTTGCCACCTCTCTTAAAACCTCTCAACACCTAGCCATATTTTCAGAAAAAACAGATCAAAAAATGTATCCTAAGTAAATGAAGAATTGCTACACAATAATAAGGTTCATATGCATGTTTCTGGTGCCTACGGACCTCAGAGAATATTTCCAGTGTCAAAAATATTGTGTCCTTTAATATGCCTGAGTAAATTGGAATAAGCCAAAGGAGATATGTGAAATTTCTATGCTCACCTGGTTTTTTTCTCCCTATTTGACAGAGGACAACACCCTGCTAACAATGATTCCACTGCTGATTTATTCTTGTCCTGCATTTTAGTCCCCAAAAAGGTCAAAAGATATTTCTAAATATTAATGTTTGCATTAAAATACACTTTCGGCCTAAATTTTGAGAAACAGTTGAAAATAAAGTCCTGTTTTATTATGTTTTTATAGTGAGTGATTATCTCTGTGGAGGACTGAAAAGATAGATTTTATCAGTAATTTCTTTGTGACAGTATTTCAGTTTTAAAAACATGTTGCATTACTGTGTAGTGTTCATACAGTCTTGTTTGGTGTTCTTACCCACTTCCTGGGCTCACGGCTGCTGCGAGTGTATGGCCTGTGCCTGTGGGGGAATGCAGAGGGCTGCTGTGGAGCCGGATCTGCTGCGGAGACGGAGACCAGCTGATGGTTCACTACGACCGACATAAGACCTTCCAGAGGATTGACGGCCATGGAAGCTGTGAAAGGAGTGGGCTCCCACAGAGCTGCGCAGACTGTTCTTGACCCCTTGAACTCTGAAGCACTGTGTTCAGCCGCCGTTCACTAACTGGATGAAATAACTGTGGAGGGACCTATTGTCTCAATACACAGTCTGCCATCATATTTATAAATGTCCTGAAACCATATTTAAAGTCTAACATCCTACAAATATCCTATACACCTTCCCAGAATCTACATGACCCTCCTGAGGACCCCAGTTCCGCCAAAGCCCCTAACCTCTGCTGCCGACAGCTGCCTCACTGCTCATTACCGTTCATCCAGACAATTCCTCCCCGTCCGACCCTATCTCTGCCTCTGAGTCTCTCTCCACTTGTTTCCTTATCGGGTGAGGTAATGTGGGGAACTTCATGTGGTCTTTATCTCCCCCAGCCTGGTCGTCTTGATCCTCCCTGAGCTGTGCAGCTGCCAAGAAGAGCAGGCGGGCAGGCAGCACGGCCTGGGGGAGTGCCGGACTGGGAGTGTGTCCTGAGCCAGGGCACTAAAGGGGGCTTGGGAAACTCAAAGCTGCACTAACAGCTGGACAGCTTGGGGCAGTGCGACATTGAACATTATGAAAATAAAACAGGACTTTGGTTTGGTTTTGGTGAAAACATTCAGAGCGTCTCAGCAACAGTGGACTGAATCAGTGAAGCTCATGGGGATCTTTCTGAATTAGCAAAATAATTATTATCATTCAAGAACAAAATCAAAGAATCCAAAGCACATAATTTCTGTCAAAAGCATCTCTCAGTCCATACACAATCCAAAGATATAATTTGATGGCATTGTGAATAATCCACATGAGATAAAAGAAAAGGAACAAATAATGAGCAATGTAACCTGTGGAAATTTACAAAATAATGAAAACAATGAACATGAAAGCGCAAAAAAAAAAATCAAAACAGAAGAATCGTTACGATGATTGAAAATGAATAAAAAGATGTTTGTAAGGAAAGGACGAGAGCCTCTGAAAAAACAAAGCTCTTCTTTTGTTTTACAATTCCATCTCCAAAAAAGTTGGGATGTAAATGTAATGATTTAGAATGTAATGCAATTCAGATCTCATAAACCCATGTCTTATTCCCAATAGAACATAAACAATATATCAGATGTTGAAATGTAGACATTTTACAATTTTATGGAACATATTAGCTCAGTTTGGATTTGATGGCAGCAACACATTTCATGAAAGTTGGAATAGGGCAACAAAAGGCTGGAAAAATAATTGGAACAAATCAAAACCAACTGGAGGAGCATTTGACAACTAACTAGGTTAACTGGTAACAGATCAGTAACACGACTGGGTATAAAAGGAGCATTTCAGAGAGACAGAGCCTGAGATGGAAAGATGGGCAGAGGTTCACCAATTCTCTGTTCTGTTCTCAGTTCTGTGGTCAGATGTAATGCCTCAGATCATTTTAAATGAGCTTTGGTCCAGAGAAGACCATGGTGTTTTCTGGATCATGTTCACATCTTGTTTCACATGATACAGCTTTAATGTGTATTTGTGGATTGCATCTTGACAGTGATTTGCGGAAGTGTTCCTGAGCCCATGCAGTCATTTCCAGTAGAATCATGTGTGGTCTTAATGGTACCACCTGAGGGCCCCAAGATCACCAGCATTCAGTTTTGACCTTCAACCTTCCTCCTGATTCTCTGACTCTTTTATCATACACTGTAGATTGTAAAGACTTTGAGATCCCACAGTTTTTCATTGAGGAACATTGTTCTGAAATTGTTCCACAACTTCTAGACAGTTTGTCATGCTGTTGGTCACAACTGTACAGTGTATATCAATATGAACAAACTAACCAACAAAATGAAAAAACAGACATTACTTATGTAATGCAGTGAAATCACCTGTTTTAATGTTTTAGTAGAGTGGGAAACTCGCAGGGTCTCGGCCCTCCATGGCATGAGTTTGAGACCCTTGATCTAAAGTAAATCCTACAAACCAGGAGCAGTAGCTATCATTACAGGTGTTCAGAGACCATCTGTAGATGCTTCTGAGCAAGGCACTGGTGTACACTGTATGTTCAAGTACATACATATGCCTTTGTTTGCATTCATCGTTTTCTGTGTTCCCTGTGAGGGGGTCATGTGACCCACTGAATAAAATGACACATTTCCCTGAATTTTAAGATTGTTATTAACATTTGACATATTGTAACCACGACACAAATAGAGATACAGTCAGTTTATTTTAATAACATGACATATGTTAAAACTCTGGTTGTTAAAAGTGACTAAAGCACCAACCGCTCATTAATACATTCTTGAACAGATTTACATAATGCTTTGGAATGAACATGACATTTACATTACTGAGGCATTTGGAGGAGAAACACAACAGTGAATGGCATCATTCTTTTATTTGGTCACAGATACAAGACTGGAACACAGCAGGTAGATCTGACTGATTATTAGAATGACATGAGTAGGTCTTCAGATACACATCTAATATGATTACTGACTGAAGGTTCTCAGTCATCCAGGTCATGGTATCCATGTTAGGGTCTATTTAGAGTCCAGTACAGAAGACAACACCACTAGAAAACAGTAAATGAGCCTGTGTGTAAAATTACTACTGCTCGAAGTGTCTGATACAAAAGCTGCTGCTGTAAAATAGCTGCAAAATTGATGTAAAGTGGAGGTTTAAGGCATTATGTGGCATGCTGGTTGTGGCAAAAGAACATTCATGTTATCAGCCTCAGGAATGCCTGGCACCTTTTAAATGCGGTCAACACAGTAACATTCAGCAACCTCTGACCTCCCATCTGCAGCCTCAAACTAAATTGCGCAATATAGAGCAGCAGGAAAGAGACGCGAGAGATTACATGTGTTTTTCACTGCAAAGATGTCATTTTACCAATAAACTAGCTGATAATTGACCTTCCAGCACTTTAATTACAATCATACTGTACTTGAAGCTGCAGGGAGTAGCGTGACATATTGCCTGCCAAATATGGAAGCCTTGACTATGATATGAAGCATTTTCTCATTAGTGTGGATCATTTGAGGAGCCCTCATACTAAAACTCCTGCTGCTTTATTGTCTTTCCATCTAACCGTCTGCTGCAGCTTCTAGTTCACCTGCTCATTAGTCTGCCCTCTACTGTTTTTTCTTCTTCTCCACAATGCTGACAAAGTTCTGGATGTCCTCTGCCATCAGCTGAGGCTCTTCCATGGCAGCAAAATGCCCACCACGAGGCATGGGCGTGTAAGTGATGAGTTGGTGGTACTTCTGCTTAACCCAGAGCTTGGGTGCATACATCGGCTCATTAGGGAAGCAGGCAAACCCTGTGGGGATGAGAACTGGAATTCTGTGAAAAAGAAGACAATATCCTTGAGAGTGGTTTGTACTTAAAAAAAAAAAAAAAAAAAAAAAAAAAGTTTAAAAAAACATATGAAAAGTTAAATCGGTGATAGTGGCACCATTGTTGGCCCAAAATGAACTCTCTTAAGCTCTACAGATGCATCTTAGAGACACAGAGTTGGTCAACAAGGACAGTGCTGAAGATGTTTAAAAAAAAATTCTCAAAATTTGGCACAAAAGAAATGACATGCAAAATTTTGGGCACTTGAATGTCCAAACCATAATTTGAGTTTTTTTAGACCAACCCTGTGATACAATTTTATTGTAAACATCTTTCAGTGGGTTTGTCCTCGAGTCTCCTCTCCTTCTGCATCAACACTCCACTAAATTCAGGTCTTCACTGATTAAAGCAGTGCAATAGGTCTTCAGTTCAGAACCTCTGTCATTCTTTTCTTAACTTCTGACACAGACTCTAAACATGTTCCTTTGACAGAGATTTGATCTTAGGAAAAAAAGTCACACAGTGATCAGGTGAATAGGGAGGGGGATCAAACACTGTGGTCAAAAACCTTTACTGCAGTGTGAGCTGGAGCATCGGTTTGATGAAGAATGAAACTATTTTTCCACAGTTGTGGTCTCTTTCTTCAGACTGTTGAACAGCTTGTTCAGTTTCTTGAATGTTTTAATTAGTTGTTGATGTGTACCGTGTTTTCCGTACTATGAGGCGCACCGGATTATAAGGGCGCACCCCCCAAAAATGTCATTTTTAATTTTTTTTATAATCTGGTGCGCCTTATAGTGCGGAAAATACGTATGTGCATTCAGAGTGTTCATCATCCTGGACGTCCTGTCTGTCTTCACTAAATCTTTTGTTCCATTCAAACACACATGTACGTGATATGCAGTGTTCCACATACACCTCAGTTAACGAACCAAAACATTCACCTGCTGTTTTATTCAATTTCACTGAAAATTTCAAGCTAATGTGTTGCTCAACTTTTAATCTAATCATTTTCTGACACCTTAGTAAAAATACAAGCAATTCAGTCAGTATTGAACAGTGGAAATAAAGATGTCACTTATTATAAACTTACAGCAGTTGTGTGTGAATAAACAACCTTTAATATTATATAACACTCAGTGTCACTGCGAACCATGTGGTTTTATCTGAATAATCACTGTCTCATTATTTAACAGACATACCTTGTATGCCCTGTTGTCATTTCTGTGTGCTGCATCTTGCTTTAGATGACTAAACCTAATGTTTGTTAATTCACCTTTAAGCACTAAAGTCACAGTCCACACAGCAAACACTTCAGGACAGAAACAGCTACAGACCAGTTTTCATCTAATTCACAGTAACAGTTCAGTTTCACTTCTGCTAAATTACACCGACATCACCGTCAACATGCTAATTTGATGAGAGATGCATTGCACTCCTTATACAACAAGCAAACGGAAAAGCCCGTTAAATGTGTGTTTTTACCTGGCGTGTGGCTGATTGAGGCCTTTGCCAAGGTTTTCCTTGTAGAACCTCATTGACGATGTAATGGAACCAGACGTCCAGTAGATCATGATGTTCGTCAGCAGGTCGTCCAGAGAAAACTTCCTGCAATACAAAGTTAGTAGAAAATGGACTGAGGAAATGAAAACACTTGCTGCCATTGTGTTTTTTTATCTACTGGATTAAACTATACTGTGAATTATGATCACAAGTAAATACAGTAGTAAAGGCTACTGTACATTATATACATGGCTGTTAATAAATGGAGCAGACAATGTACAAACTGTGAAACCAAACCAACCACTAAAAAAAACAAAACATATTAAATCAATTGAAGCTGTGAAACACAAACCCCCCACCCACTTTTGACACTGACCATAACATTGACATTTTTCCTTGAAGGTCACAGCATATCATCATCATCCTCGTTACACAGCCAGAAATTGATGTAGGTCAACACGCAATCATTTCAGACCCTATATAGCAGGGGTGTTCACACTTTTTCATTTTGTGAGCTACTTATAAAATGACCAAGTCAAAATGATCTTCTACCCCCCCCCCACCCCACACACACACCGACATAATGAGCACCCCTGCCCTATAGGTTAAAATAGGTA
>JAQQAE010018095.1:0-11285 GCA_029823295.1 Pseudamia nigra
ACTTGGAGCAACATTCCCACTAGCCTCCTGGAAACACTAGCATCAAGCATGCTGAAATGAATTTTTGAGGTGATTAATAAGAAGGGAACAGCTACTCATTAGTGAGTCCTTTTTTGAAAATTTGATTTTTGTTTTAGGGGCTTTTTTTGAGATGTGGTCTCAAACTTTTGATCAGCTGATGAACAGCCTATTTCAGTTTGTTTGCAATAAATTGCTTACTCAAATGTTTTTCTTGTCTTTATTTTGCATTTTGAAGCACTACTTAGAACATACTTAAGATCCAACAGTGCAAAATGTACATTCTTGCAATTTTTCAACTGGTCTTAAAATCTGGTCTTAAAATTTTGATCAGGAGTGTAAACATTCCTTCCAGTTTCATTTTGGGATGGATTGATTCTTGAGCAAAGAAAGAAGCAACATTTCACTTCTGACACACAGTTTTGGACAAAAGCTACTGAATGCATTTGCTGAACAGATATGAAAATAAAATGAATTACCTGTTGATTTGATGTTAACATTCTGATTAATTTCCAGACAAACATCGCAGTCTGCAATTGAGATGGCTGGTTAATTCATTTTCAGAAATAATAAACAGTAATAAAAAGAGCAGACATATTTTGTTGCCACTCCGTTGTATGATAGAAGAAACGAAAGAAAAGAAACAAGGCAAGTACAATATGAAACATATAATAGAAGTCATGTTTGTTTTCTGGTTTGACCAAATAACCTTAAGGTAAATACTCTACTTGCTGTACTAATAAACTCTATTATGTTTTGACAAAACAGAACAAATGTTCACTTCATTATGCAATACCTTCTAGATTTTTTTGTAATCTGAAACACTTGGTAAAACAGAGCTTGAACAAAACAATTTTGCTGTCTTAACATTTTTCTTTTTTTGTTACATTTCTGCAGTTACTACAAAATATACAAGGGAGATTCCTAAAAATGCAGCATTACTTATCAGCTGTAGACATTAACAATTAAGCTGAGTGTAACTTTTTAAAGTAGCCTGGTGCTTGCTCTGTCTGTGGCCTAAACAGTCAAACAGCAGACTGTACATGTGGGTAAACTCCTTCATACACTTATTCTTAGTGTTACGACTCCCATTGAATCAAAACGCACTTAGAACCGACGAGGTGCTGCTACTGTGGATGTAAACATACGTTTTAAAATGGAAGTAAGTTTATTACTGCATCCTGTCAAGTGTGTTGCCAGATACACTGATGTTGAAAACACTAACGTTTTTAGAAATTGGTCCCATTTTGTTTGCATTTCCAGTATATTTTGACAAACTCTCCATACAGTGTCTCGAGTGATAAAGAATGAGATGTAGCCTGAAGTTTGGTTTCCTAGGCGAATATCATGATTCACTTTTATTAAAAGCATCATAGCTACAATTCATCATACATGATGTCTCCAAAAAACAAAACAAAAAAAGACACACACCAAAAAAAAAAAAAAAAGAGGAAAAAAAACATTTACATGGTATGTCTGTAAACTTCAAGGCTAGATAAGAATTTTGAGGTAATGCTCTTCAGCTTGCTGGCTAAAAGTAACAAAAAGTCCATTTTTTTCAAGAAAAGTAGCTAAGTAATAAAGGTACCTGATTATTTTAACTCTTTAACACCAGTGCATCAACAGGAACAGAGTGAGACAAAATTGATTGCAGTATTTATTTGTCATCATTTACAGTTTTAGTTTTTCTATTCATACGACACTTGTGGTTATTCATAGTGTGTGTGTGTGTGTGTGTTGGGTGAGTGATGTTCGAACATTCAAAAGCTGCCTTGGTTATTGCTGTCTCAGCATCAGAGAGGAGAACGAGGCTCTGACAGGGAAGGTGACTTCCAGAGCCCAATCGTTCCAGCAGCTCTCACACACAGAACCAGAGGCTCTGCAGTGAAGCTGTGCCTACTTTTCTCTCTGCATCCGCTGGGCTGGCTGTGATAGCAAATGTTAATAAGACCTGGCCACAGTATGTGTGTGAATGTACTTTCAAATATTTGAACAACTAGAAGCACTTGACTCATCTCAGACACTTGAACTGTTCTCAGGAATGGGCACAAAACAAATCAAGCACCACTAGTGCTTTTCAAGTATTCAAAATTGACTCCAGAGTTGAACTTCATGTAGACAGAGAAACTTGAGAATCTGTAGAAAATGTGTCCCAGTCCTGTTTTGGCCAGGCCTGGTGCGTGTCAGTGTGTTTGACTAGAGCAACAGTCTTTAAGAGAAGGTCACTGGGGAGCAGCACTTTCAAACTTATTGGGATGTGAGGCAAGAATAAAAACAAAAAGGTTTTTAATGTGGCAGCGACTGGAAAAAGCGTCTCATGTGCCCCTTTTAAAGAATAAAAATCAACCTGAAGCATCACACCCTTGTGTGGACACTGCCCTAAATCCATTCACAGAAACCTCACAACAGGTCAGCTGGCCTGGCTTGACCAATCGGAGGGCCTGATTGGTGGAAGACCTGCCTGCCTGCCAATCACGGGCCAAAACCAGCTGCCTCGCAAGGAGAGACAGGATTTAGAAACGGCAGTGGAAAGACTCAAGACTGGTATTCAAACAGTGTGGGACTGGGTTTAACAGTATTGGTTTAGCGTGCACGCACACACGCACAAGCGCACACACATACACACAGAAAAAGAGCTGCAGGGACAAGTTGCCCCGTTGGCCAGAAACAGTCACAGAGAGGATTTCGGGATTAGTGTGTGTGAAGTGGAGGTGTCTGAATGTGTGTGTTGTGGTCGTCAGTGTGTGAGACTGAGTTGAGGCCAGTCTGGGTACGTTTTCCTCCTCACAGTCTACCTGATCTGATATGTGAGAACTTTAAAAACAAAAAAAAAAAAAAACACCTGCTCTGAAACCGAACAGTGTGATCATCTCAATTCCTTTTGCAGCAGCTTTGTCAGACAGACAGCCCGTTTAGCTGTAATGCTATTTTTGAGAACCACTGATAGAAAGGCGCCACTGGCAGCCATTTCTTCTCCATGTAATGAGATGCTGCCAGCAACCAACAAACAGTCCAGATGAAGGAAGCAAAACAAAAATAACCACAGTCTGAGAGCTGAAAGCAGCAATAATAATAATAATAATAATAATAATAATAATAGTAATATTGGAGCCTTGTGAAGTCCTACTTGAGGGATTGCGGGAGAGAAGTGTGGGCGCACCGCTCACAGTGCACAGAGGCCAACCAGATAAACAGAAACAGTCTTTGAACAGGAACTGAGCTCCAACGGAGCGGCTGCGAGGATTTTTCCCTGACTAAACTATCGATCAGAGAGATTTAACTTAACACACACACACCTCGTCCTCTCTGACGCATAGTAAATATACCTGGCCCAAAAAAATAAGAGTGAGAAAAAAAATGAACAATTTTAAGAAGAAAAACAAAACACAGGTCTTTAATAGTTTGGATATTTCAGTGGAGGTGTGTAAACGTGGTGGAGGGAGAGGTCAGAGGTGAAGAAATGTCCAAGGCCAGTCAATCTGAGTTTTATTTTAGTCACTTTTGTCCTTCTGTGGAGACACTGCTGCTGCCTCCTCCTCTCCCATCCCTCCGTCCTCCAAGGCAGAATCGTCCGCCTCACCTCTCGCCTCCTCCTCTGCTCCTTCCTCCTTCTCCTCAGCTAAGTCACTCTCTGCTCCCTGTGCTTCCTCCTCGCCTGATTTTGCACCCTCCTTCTTCTCTTCCCCCTCTCTCGGGGGATTTGTTGTCACAGGGTTGCCACCCAGAGCTCCAGCCATTGCGCTCTGAAGCTCTGCCAAGGTGGAGGCGGTGGGGAAGCCAGGCAGGCTGAGCCCCCCGAGGCCTGGAGGTAGGAACATAGAGGGGTAGAGGAGACCAGGGGCCATGGTGGAGAGCAGGAAGGGGTTGAAGGCCAGAGAGTTAGCAGACATTCCTGCTGCAGCCAGCAGAGCTGCAGCGTCTCCGTTGATGGATGCGTCAGCTGAAGAATCAGCAGCTTGGATGTGTGGCGCTGCAGCATGATTAACTGATTTCTCCACATTCTCTGCCTCTCCCTTACCACCCTTCTCTAGCTTCCTCTTTGCTTTCACAGCTCCTTCCTCATTTTCCCCAGCCTCCTCGCCCTCCTCTTCCTCTCCCATCTCTTCAGCATCCTCCTCTTTTTCCTCTTCATCTCTCTTCCTCTTCGCTGTCCCCATCTCCTCGCTCTCTCCTCCCTCTGTTTCGGCCATCCCATTGGTGTTCCCTGATGTAGCGGCGACTGCGGGGCTTGCAGCGGCTGCAGCAGCTGCAGCTGTTGCCAGGTTACCACCAAACAACCCGCTAAGGCTGAACATGTTGGGGAGGGCAGCAGCCATGTTGGGCAGGCCTCCCATGCCAGGCAGCATGAGGGGCAGCATGGAGGCGGCAGCGCTGGCAGCAGCCTGCTTGGGATCAGTGGGAGGGAAGGCCATCAAACCAGCAGCCAACTGTAGAGACTGGAGGCTCTGCAGAGATGACAGGTCCATCCCTCCAAACAGACTGTTGAGCAGCAGAGGGTTGATACCTCCTGCACACACAGACACAGACAGGGTTACCATGCAGCTCTGAGGCTTAAGCCACATACACCAATTCTACTGAGGCAAATTACTTTAATCTCCAAAAAACTGGAAGCAAAGGCCAGTGTCATATCACCTATTGGATTTTGAATGATTGCTTTCAAGACTCAAGTTTAGCATTCTGGCTGTCTTTACTTTGGAGTCAAAGGTGACCATATTTGGACAACAGAGTGGAGCTGGGGACAAGCTACTGCTAATGCTACCCCTTAAATAAGGCCACCACGTTAAGTTGCTTTTTACAGAACAGATGTTCCAAAAATCTGAGTCAGCAGGTGAGTGAGGTGTCAGTCACACCTATTAGACAAAGGTTATTCTTGCTTCCACGAGGCATAAATTCTTAGCAACAAAGCAATGTTTTGCATCCGAGCACATTTATTTGAGAAAAAAGCAAATCACACTATAATGGCTTAAATAGTATTTCTGGAGTACTTGCCATTTGTTGAATGAGAATTACTTTGAATTACTTCTAAAGCCAGCATTTAGTCTGCAGTGTTTAAACATAAAATTTAGTTCATTCCCTGGTCATGTCGAAATTAGCAAAAAGTTTATCTGTACTACATGGCAATTTTCCTCCGCCATTCTGTAGACATGCTTTGTTTGTGTGTAGATGTACCTGCAGATGAAGCAGCTGTGGCCAGTGAAGCCTGGGCAGCCTGAGCCGCTGCTGCCTGAGCGGCGGCTGCTGCCTTGGCGATCTCTGATTTGGGCCGTCGCCCCCGACGACGCACACCCTCTTCTCTGACAACAGGGCCAGTCAAAAGGCGGTCAAACATAGCCTCTGGGAGGAAACCCTGAGTACACAAGAGTTTCAGGTAAGAGGAGCATTAATTCACCAAACAGATGATAAAAGGCAATAACTAGTTAAGGTAAAATTAAAAGTGTCCAAAGAATACTGACCGACTGTTTGACAATATCTGTCCAGTCTGGGGCGATAGAAAATTCGGGGTTCTCGAGAAGCCATCTGGCAAGCTCCTTCATTGGTGGAGCCATGGCCCCACCCATCTACAAAAGGACAAAATGCATTTAGAATGACCCCATCTCAAAAATGGAAGTAGTGATCCTGACAAACTACATACTACGGCTGCTCTGAAGAGGTAGTGTAGGTTCGCGTCAGCTCACCTTTCGTCCATTGCGTCTGTTGACTACAGGCACTCGCTCTTCTCCAGTCAGGGTGTTGATGTCAATCTTGTTGGGGTTGCGACAGCGATGGCGCTTCTGCTTGGGCTTAGAGAACTGAGACAGCAGCAACTCATCGCTCTTCTACCACAGAAAGTAAAAGACAAGTAGGTATAAGTAGTTAGGCTGAGACTTAACAGCAGGAAAACTAAATGTGGAAAGGAAAAAGGTAGGAGAGGCTTTACTGGTGTGAATCCGGACATGTCCATGGTATATGTAGGGTGCTGCCTCAGCCATTCCCCAAGCTCTTTGCTTGAAACTGCTGCCTCTTCCTCCTCCAGACTGCCAGAAGCCAAAGACCTGGCACTGGGGCTCTGATCAGGGACAGTGACCGGTCTGTTGGCACGGACCGCTTCCTGTACACCATCCACACCTGGAACCTTTGCTGCATCAGCATCTTCCTGAATGTTCAAGAGGGACACAGGAAGAATTTGATATGGGTTCTCACAGATTATATTTGCACCGTTGCTGGCTGTAACTAAAATTCCATACCCCTCCTGCTCTCTTGTTGCTCATGAACAGCAGCTCCAAGCCCTCCACATTTTTCCTGCGGCCACGCCTCCTCTTCATCATGGGCAGGTCAGCATCCAATGTACCGTTGGCTCTGTGTCCAGATGGTGTGGCTTGCTGTAACAACTCCATTTGGGCCTTGAGGGAAGGGCTTGTCACCAGGGCACTGGGGAAGCCAGCCAGTGAGGGAGAGGTTTTGTGGTGATGCTGCATACCCTGAAGAGCAAAAGAGATTTTAGGAGTTAATCACCCAGTTAATTGACTTTATTTGACCTGCCTTTTGGTTAACCAATATTTACTTTTCACCATCACACTTGTCAAGCAGAAGCTGCTTCATCTTGCCGACATTCTATGAACCACATTTCTTTTCCTGACTCACTTGCCATCATAAGGCTGTTACCTCGCTGTGCATCTCCATTATCCCACCAATACTAGCAGGCACAACAACGGGAGACGAAATGTTCTATCATTCCACCAGGCTTTATGAATTTTCACTGTCATCCCAGCACAGACACATGAGCTAGTAATGTTAGTAGATGTGACAGTAACAAAGTATTATTTAGTCTTTTTGGTCACAATAACCCCACCCACTTGGGTGTAGTGGTCTTTAGTCTTTACTACAGGTCTTCAACCCAATCTCTTCAGCAGGTGATTTCACTAAATTCATTCCCACTGATTGCTCTTCACTGAAAATACCTACTTTAGTGAATGGCTGAAAAGGTGCTGTGTCTCGGCCCTTTGTGGCAATGATTGAAGATCTCTGATCTGGGCATTCAACATGTTAATCCCTCTCAATGCAGTTTCCTAGCTAACAAGGGGATATCTACCTTGGTCAGATCTATAGCCTGGCTCTGTGACTCCACTGCAGCATGGCTCTCCCTCAACTGAGCCACCATTTCCATCAGGTTCCGTCTCTTGGCTGCTCTTTCTGCCTCAATTTCAATCTTTCTCCTCCTCCTCCTTCTCTGTCGGGGCACTGTCAGGCCCAGAGCATCGTCCTGAAACACAAAATCAGCAGTTACACAAGTGCTTACACAACAGCAACATCTGAGTAACTTAGAAAGGAAGCTGTGACATTGAGTGTTTACGTAGGCTTCAGTATGCTTCTAGTGGTCGTATTTTTATTGTCTTTCAAGACTTGCTTAAGGCCCCTATTCACTTTTGACAAACTTAATTATGCATGGTAGAGTACTCCAAAAACACATACTACTAATAGTATACATCTTTCTGACTACCACCTGCCTCTAATGCAACTAAAATGGTCAACAATGGCAATGACACCATCTCGTTTCTGAAAATTATTTCCTTGCAAAAATAATTAAACATACAGCTTAGATTAGACAAGCATTAACACACTGGCCTCTTTGAGGCTTTAGTAAAGATGCAGCGCAGAGCCATTAAAGGTACATTGGTAAACAACCATTCTAACTTGTTCCGCCCACAGCGCCATCTGATTGGTTAAGCAAGCCACAGTATGCACAAGCCGTATGTGTGTCCTCACACACACCCACACACACACACGGCAGAAAGGTAACATTTTCTCATGTGGAGAAGCTCCGGAAAGCAAACTTGTGTTGAAAGTAAACGCAGAAACCTCTCCCAAAATTGTAATAAACATCTATATCTCACAACCATCACTAAAATTACAGTGTGCAGCAGAATAATGTAAGAGTGGAAAGCTAATGTTTACTCCGCTCTTACATACCTCCCAACATGTCTGAATTACTTGAAAGAAGGCTGCTGATAATATCGACAGTCAAACAGTCCGTGATAGTAAAAGCATGTGTGTGTGTGTGAGATTGAGAGCGAGCGCATAAAAAACTCCACAGGAAACATGCTAAGGTGGAGGCTGATTAATTTATACCATAACATTAGTTCTCCGGTCTGGCTCCAAACGTTCAGCAGACCATGTACAGCTATGTATTAGACTATGTATTAGCAATGGGGAGAATGTGTGTAATGTGGAGAATAGTGTGTGTTTGCGTCAAAGTCAGATGGAAACCTCTACAGCTCAAGACTACTACAATAATTTGCGAGTCTAGGATCCATGCACTTCTGGAGCTATATATTTTCCATTTGTTTGGTTAAATAAACATGCTTTTTAAATGAAGTTAAGTATATCATTCAACAATTTTACGCCAATTTTTACACTTCTACTGCAAATAAATATTGGCTCCAAATATCGGTTATCGACCTCCGTAACTACTAATAATCGGTATTGGCCCTGAAAAACCCATATCGGTCGATCACTAATTAACACTCACATGAACCTGTGGCGATAGTGTTGTATCTTCACTCCCACTGTAACCTGTATGGATGCCAGCCATTGCCAGCTCGGCCAAGCTCCGCCTCTGCAGCGGGCTTTCCGTTGCTGTGGTTACAGGCGTAGCAGTTACAGTGGAGCCATGCCCTGGCAACAGGTTGCTGGGGAAGTCGAAGATGTGGCGTCTGTTGACAGGCCACTTTCCCTTCAGGACAGCCTCACAGATGTTATCCATCCTGTTGATCATCACCCGGTCCTGAGGAGTGAGAGGAAGAAGAGAGGAGATGATGGGGTGTTCTCAAAATTCTCGGATAATGTTCTTTGCAGGAACAACCTAGTTCTGTTTATGTATGTGCAAATTGCAATACAGTTCGTGGAGTAGCTGTGAGAACAAGGCTGAAGTCTGAAAAGGGATTTACAGACATAATATTTATGCTTTTAAAGCATATGGAGCCTCAAATCAAGTCAGTATCCATCGACATATTCCCTGTTGGTTTCCTTTTGCAGTTTTATTAGTGTGATCAAAAAAAAATGTTCAACTTGAGTAAAAGCACGTGATAGGAATTCCAGATCAGAAACAATATCAATGGAGAACTACCTGCCTGCAAAGTGCAAATGTCCAGTTGGGGGAAAGCGGCCCATTCCTCTGAGTGCATTCTGGAACTCTAAAATGTTATGAGGCACTGGGATGCAGGCACACGGAACATGGCAATCCAGAATGTCCCACAAACAATCAATGGGCGACATGTCAGGTGACAATGTGGGCCAGGGGACTGGGTCGACATTCTATTGCTCACATGGAGCCATACTGGCCTCCAGCATGGCTTGTTCCCATTTTACGTAAGGCGTGACATGGTGGGAAGAGTGTAATTTTCATTTTTCACAATTTGCTTTTATAGGCCCCAGTTATGTGCGCATACACACCCTCACAAACCATTGCCAAATCTACCAACCAACCTTTATTCATACATGGTCATCAGTTGAAACTTACCTTAGGCCAGAACGAGAAAGCAAAGGTGCGGTCCTGTAAGGCCTGCAGTGCAGAAGTTTCAGGAAGGTCATCTGGGCAAAAGCCGTCCCTAGTTTCATCTCGGGCTGACGTGCTCAAAGAGGCTATGCTCTCCTCATCAAAGTTCTTCTGCTCTGATGCAGCACTCGCTGTACAGGGAAACAGAAAGTCACGTTGAAACTCTTAATTAAGAATAGTTTGCATATGATTATCAGGGGATTCAAACTCATTTTATTCTCTCGCCCCTGGAACTTATAGACTCATTAAAACACTGCCAAGTCATGAGGGGGGAACACCAGAAATAGGCCTGTGACCGAGTATGGGACAGAAATGACAGGCCGACAACCAGGACAGGTAAACTGACTAATAGCTGATTAGAGGAAGAACAGATTTTAGTGTAGAGCAAAATTAAAGCTAAACTTAAAACAAAAAGAATGGCAATATGTTGCAGAGCTGAAATTCAGAAATTTGCATCTCTTTCCCTTACCTTCAGCCTGGGAGGATTTTTCTGATTTGTCATCTTCATCCATCCTCTCCTCCTCTTCCTCCTCTGGGCTCTTCTCTGTGTCAGCCGATTTTGGAGATTTCGGAGACTTTTCGTTATCCTTCTCCCCATCTTCCTCCTCTGCGGGCTTCAGGTTCGATTGTGCTTTTGGAGAGGAGTCTGGCTGCTCCTGGAGCTCAGTGCTAGTCTCCTTTTGGTCCCTGAGAGAGTCAACAGGAGATGCACTTTGCTTTTCTTTGTCTTGATCACTGGCCAAAGCTGGAGTCTCGTCTCCTCCTTCACTCTGCTGCTCTCTCTCCTTTGGTTCTTCTGTCTCCACTTTTTCCACTTTCAGCTGGGTGTCCTCTTCAGCTTTGACCTCCATCGGTGGTGAAGAAGTGGTTTCATGTTTCCCTTCTCTGTCATCTCCCTCATTTTCCTTCTTCTCATCAGGGGTTTCAGTCTTGGTGCATGGAATGTCATTGGGTCCTTCCGTCTCCATTTTCACCTCCACCTCTGCTTTCTCTTCCTCAGTCTTCACCTCTTTAACTCCTGCCTCCTCCTCTTTCTCTGTACTAACAGCAATTTTGGCAGCAGCTGCAGCACTTGCTAACTCTGCAGGAGTGAGGAGGGGTCCAGGGGTGCTTTCCATCCCTGCTTTGGCGATGTCTCCCTGGGGTCCCATGCTGAAGCTAGCCCCTCGCTGACTGGTGAAGCGCTGGTGGGCCTCCAAAAAAGCCAAGGTAGGATCATTTAATATGTGATAATCTGTCCGGCTCACACCATGCTTAGAAGCCCCCAGGAGGAGGTCCCGGTCATGACGGCCACACTCCCACCACTCAGGGAGATCTGGTGAAGGCTGACAAAGCTTGAGGCGCTCATTAAGCAGTGGATTGGGGAGGACTTGCTCTCGGATGCGACGGAGTAGCTCAATGCGGTAGAGCGTGCGAGAAGCACGCTCTTCTGTGATGGGGTCGATGATCAGGGTCGGGTCAGGCAGCTCTGCTACGGGACAAAGTAAAAAACAAGCCCATATAGAGCAACAATTGAATATTATTTTGGATACAAGTGTTGTTGATTTTAAATAAACAAATCGAACATAACACATAAATGTTGCAACCACTGCTTGTCATATACAGTTGTGTTCAAAATAATAGCAGTCCAACATAAACAAAATCAATCACTGTTTTGGTATAAATCATATTATTACATGGTAAATAATTTACCAGTAGGTGTAGTAGAGTCAGAGAAACCAACAGACCCAACATT
>JAQQAE010018096.1:0-11285 GCA_029823295.1 Pseudamia nigra
TCCTGGTCAGGGTCTCGGTGGCAGCAGCCTAAGCAGAGAAGCGCAGACTTCCCTCTCCCCAGCCACCTTCTCCAGCTCCTCTGGGGGGACCCCCAGGTGTTCCCAGGCCCGCCAAGAGACACAGTTCCTCCAGCGTGTCCTGGGTCTGCCCCAGGTCCTTCTCCCAGTTTGAGCTAGTTTTGGCAACTGGGGATTGGACCACCCAGGCCCCCGCCTTCAGCTGCCACCCGAACTACAAAGCGCCAGACCCTTACGACCCTTCCTGAAGGTGGTGGGCCCACAGGAAGGCAAAGTCATAAGGGTCTTCTGAATTGCTCATAGTTTGACCTGTCACCTAGGACCAGTTTGACTTGGGAGACCCTACCAGGGGTGAGTTACCCCCAACAACATAGCTTCTAGGATCACTCAGGCACACAAACCCCTCCACCATGATGAGGTGGAGATTCAAGGAGGGTTGGACCTGAAGCCCTCATGGTTATATAGAAAGGACGCTGTGGCACATGTGGAGTAGTACGCTTTTCTTGGCTTTCTTCTAATCACATATCTGATTGTGTGAACCTTACCACAATTACAATCGCCAATCATTTTTCCTCAGAAGTATAAAGTAGATGCCAGATGAATAAGAAGTTGGATGTTTGTAATTAACTATGTAAAAACCAAATAAAAATTTGAGTTAAAAATAAAGTTGGATGTCTAGTGAAAGAGTTTTGACACTGAAGAACTGAACGGTGTGAATATGTTTGACTTACAACCGCCCAGATTTACTTTTAGACCTAGGAGCACATGCGCTCCCACCCTGAAAAAGTTGAGCGCGCAGGGCGAAATTTAGGTGCGCAGGCCAAAACTGGTCACACAAAGTACCATGAAACTGAAAACAAAAAAATGTGGTATTATTAATGGCTTCTCACACCCTCTTTTCTATGGCGTCCAGTGTAGATTATCTGAACTACAGCTGGTCACTCAGACAGGCGGTTGCAATATTCACATGCATTTCTACACCGACTGGACAAACATCACAATCTAAAGCAGATAATCTGAAAGCTGACCTACTCTACTATTGTACCATACAGTACAATTTCTGCCTCACTGGATTTCACAGAAACATGACCTAACCGAAAGAAATATGTTCCTTGCATAAAAACAGTAATTACACAACTGTTATCATTATTGATTTAGTATTGAAAATTGATTTTAAGACTGTGTGGCAGCAGGAAACGGATGAGCATTTGAACCACATCATGACTTTATTCTCTCCCCTTCTTTACTGAAACCTATCGAATTTTGAATGGGAACATGCAGCACTTGTGGCATGGTGTGTTCAACCTCCATGTGACCCACCAGCACATTGACAGGATGACCCTCCTTCAGAATGCGCACAATTTAGGGATGGTCAAGACCACATTTTTAGGATTTGATAGAATACTGATTACTTTTTTGGGAAATTGAATCAATGCTGAAACTGATAATTTCTTATTGCCAGTTTTTTTCATATTGCCAAAGACAATAAGGCCAACTTTAATGTTGAAAAAATGGCCATATCACAATTGAATTTAATTATATTTTGAAACTATTTTTAATAAACACAATATACAGTTTTTTTTTCTGTGAGACAGAAATATCAGTTTCAGTCATTTATTTTCATGATATGAAAAACATGATACCCTATTTGAATTTTTTTCACTCCAACTGCTGTTAAAATGACACTGTGATCACTATGTGTGTGTATGTAGGGACAGACCTGGATACACTGTGTTGGACATATGTCTCAGGATGCGTCTTCAGGTGTTTGAAGTCATTACTTGTGTTGCTGCTGTGCTGAACTTTCTTCTCACACAAACAACCCTGTGCTGTAGATTTTCAGCTGGTTTAAAAAAGTCCATATCACGCTCATCGTTATGTCGCACATTACTACATTCTCTATGTGGGGGGAGGGGGGGTTATATAAAAACACAGCAGTAAGTTACGGGCCGTCCGGACTAGGAGACACAACGCTGCTTTGAATGCGAGCTCTCCACAAAATAACACGTGATGGAGCTCTATATTTTATCCACCTGCTGTGTCGGTCACATACAGTATGTGCAACCGACGTCAGAAGGTTAGTCTCAAAACGTAAAAATTGGTTGCACATGCAACCTTTTTGGTTGCAGTCTGGAGTGTTGACCTATTGTCCACCTGTAGCAGTGACCATCCTCACCTGTGCGTTCATGGCAAGTAGCAGCTCCGGGTCCAGGAGCTCACGTGGACCAGCCACAGAGACACGCAGACCTAAACGCACTGAGAAAACATAAAGCTGTGTTTAGTTGTAAATGGCATTCAATTAAATTCAATTTTCTATTCAATTCAATTTTTATTTGTATAGCAAATAAAACACATATAGCAAACACATAGCAAGGACATTAAGAGACCTAGAGATTTAGAACAGAGGGAGGAAGCACAAAACTACAGGGAAGATAGAAGTTAGTATCACAGTATTGGAAAAAATAAAAAATAAGAAAGGGGGTAGAGAGGGACAGAAAAAGAGAGGCGACTAGAAAGGAGGTGAGAGATGGAGAGAGAAGATGTAGAGGGAGAGGGAAGGAGAGAGAGAGTGAGGATGGGAATAGATTTAGAGAGAGAGGTAAGGGAAGCGTTAAAGAATGAGATAAAGAAAGAGGTAGAGAGCAAAGCTCAGTGCATCACTGTCCATCAGTCTAGGACTGTGTAACGGAGCTAAGGGAAGACTAACAGTTTACCTGACCAGACTGAACTATACACTAAAGCACCAGTTCAAGCAGTAATGACAAGTAACATGATTACAGTTTTGCATTTACTGCCATCCGGTGGTTTAAGTGTGTGATGAATCTGTGATTCTGCACAGAAGAGGGTTTTAGTCAGAAATAGCAACAAATGATATAAACCATAGAATCAGTATTAGCCTGTTACCATTTATCAATCAAACAAAATCATTTAAGTCACAGTCATTTTTCGGTGTCTACAGTTCTCTGATGAGTAGATCAAAGCTGACAGTATAAATGTACAACCCCAATAAAGAAGCCTGAACACTGAGAAAAATGCAGCTTATTAATAAAGCATCCGTCCATCCATCATCTTCTGCTTATCCTGGTCAGGATCTAAGCATCAGCAGCCTAAGCTCCAGCTCCTCTGGGGGGTCCCCCAGGCATTCTCAGGCCAGCCTCCAGAGTGTCCTGGGTCTGTCCCAGGGCCTCCTCTCAGCTGGAGCTAATTTTGGCAACTGGAGATTGGACCATCCAGGCCCCCGTCTTCGGCTCTCACCCAATCCACAAAGGACCAGACCCTTATGACCCTTCCTGCAGGTGGTGGTGGGCCACAGGGAATTCTTCATCACAAGGGCCTTCAGGATCACTCTTAGTCTGACCTGTCAACCTGTCTAACCCTAGGACCAGTTTGACTTGGGAGACCCTGCCAGAGGCGAATTGCCCCTGGCGACATAGCTCGTAGGATCACTCACGATAAGGTGGCGATTCAAGGAGGGGATTAATAAAGCAGTGATATGGAAATGTACTTTGACTTACATGAACATTACAGATTCCATGTTTTGTCTGTTCATATACATTCAACTACACACACTGAAGACAGAGCTGAACATGAAGCATTCAGCACCTCAAAGACACCAAACACGGATGTGTTTCAGTTTGCCTCATTCTTAAACTGCTCCAGTGTAGCTTAAACTAATATTTGTGGCTGAAAGGAGCATTGAGAGGAGTCAGATGAGGTGGCTTGGGACGCCTCCCTGGTGAGGTGTTCTGGGCACACCCCAATGGGAGGAGGCCCCGGGGAAGGCCCAGGACACGCTGAAGGGGCTATGTCTCTCAGCTGGCTTTGGATCACCTCAGGGTCCCCCCAGAAGAGCCGGATGATGTAGCTGCAGAGAGAGAAGTCTGGGCTTCCCCCTCAAGCTGCTGCCCCCATGACCCGACCCCATGGACCAGCGGCAGACGATGAATGGATGTATTGTAGCTGAAACTCTGGACAAAGGTTTGCCATAGGAATCCATGTGGTTCTATCAGCTGTAGACGATTCTTTATCTGGTGCCGTCAGAGTGATGAGAGATCAGGGAATTCTAACTCATCCAATAGATTCCAAACACTTAAAAAAAACATGTCCCATACTGTCAGAACAAACTCTTACTTACGGTTGTTAATATGTTTGAGCCATTATCAATCTGACACTGGAACAATGGACACAGACAGAAAAGGTTTTATGATTTAATTTCTGCCAGGAGAGTAGTGAGGAGGTGAAGCTGCTTAACCTTTGATTCTCTTGTCTGACAGAAGCTCTTTAAGAGCAGGCAGATGAGAAGGAGTCAGAATGTTTGAAGGAAAAGAAGACTTTGTTGTATCAGTGGAGCCAGAGCTTCTTCTTCTGCGAATCTTATTTTCTGTCCTGTGGATGCCATGGACTATTTGTTGGTTTCTTTTTAACACTGTGGACAAGGCACAGAAATGCTGGATTAGCTGCTCACTTTAACACTGTTGAAAATGAAATGCTAAAATGTCAGTGTCATGCAATGTATGGTACTTAACATCGTGCACTACTTATTCTTGCAGAAAACACTGAGAACCTGCGGTACACGGCAGCTGTGTGGGGATCTCCTCTTCTGATAGCCAGGAGGCACATTCTTCAACTGACCCAAATTCTGCCCAAGAACCTGAGACATTGTTGTAAACATTGCATGAATTCAGTATCTCCTGTGTTACATCACCTTTTCTACTTATTGTCTGCAGGAAACAGACACGACACAGGTGAAATATAACATTTTAGATTCCACATGAGGAAAAGAACGGCAGAACACTCCTCACATTGACACTCTGTGTTTCTGAATAAAAACTGGCTACACAGATTAGCCTTAAAACTGTGACCGCTGACAGGTGAGGGTAGTCGTGTGTGGATATGACGACGCCCACGCTGTGGCGGTGACGCCGGGGTCAGAGCATCTCCACAAATTGTACCTCAATCCAGCTGAACATATGTTAAAGATGTTTTTCTACCCTCTGTGTTACTGTGTTCATCAGCCATAATGAGCTTTGACAGAGTGTATATCAGTGTGAACCTGGTTTAACTAAATTAAAACAGACCTAAACTACTTGTTATGTGCTTTTCCTTAAGGAACAACTTGTCTTCTGTCATATTTCCAAACTGTGGTTCCTTACATTTTTTTCCCTTAGATTCCTTAGACAGATCCATGAATTTAGCAGAGAACGTACTAAAGCACAGTGTTTCTTTTGATTCGGGTTGTTTATGTACACTCCTGAACAGAAGAAAAGCCTTTTAGTGGTTGAATGTGATGTTGAATGTCTGACGTCTCCAGTGTGTTGGTATAAAAACGTGAATTTGGTTTGAAATTCCTCATTGAAAAGGAAAGAGTCACATTAAAGCAATAAATGACGCCCAGTGGTCTGTGACACTAATAGGACATGTTCATTTCATTATGTAATAACAACCACATTATGTAATAATGTCAGTGCAATGGAAAAACATATGGCTGAAAAAACATCAATTTGAAGACATGTGACTCTAACACTCAAATGGGACGTGACAGTTGAGAAGACCTTAAGACTGAGCAGAAGAGTTAAAAAAATCCTTACCAGTGACAAATACTCCAAAAACCAGTAACACATGAAAACAGGTAAAGCTTCTGATCCGAAACCAAGCTGTCCTCTTCGACATCGTGAGTAGAAAGCCAAAGACGGGAGTGGATGAGGTGACTCTAACTCTGTGGGAAGAAACAGCACTATGTCCTGTGTTCTGTCAAACCACAATGGATCAGAGCAGAATAATAGGGATTACATTTCAGCTGTGGGGGTGTGGTGCTTCTTCGTGGAAAAATACTGCTGTCTCTGCCAGAATAAGAAATAGAGTCTGGCCTGGGCCATGAAACACCTCCAGCGGAGTACTGAAGACCGGAAGAAGGTGTTAAGGACTGATGAATCAAAATTTGAAATCATCGGTTGTGCACCATAGAGTAGGTAAATAAACACGTTGAACCCTAAAAATAACTTAGGGTTCAACGTGAATTGTTTTGAAATTGTTTTTTCAATTGTTACCCTCACCTGTTCCCAAAACATTCAGATTTTTCTACATTCCCATAAACAGTGAAATAGGGTTCCTTTATTTTCCACACATTTTGTGCATGTATCTGGTATGTTTGTGTTATATTTATTTAACTCCACTGGTGTAACACACTCTACATCCGCATTAACCATTTAAAATGTATCAGTTTAAGACGTACATTTATTGATTTGGCCATTTCCCATTGTTCCTCTGAAATTTCAATTTGCAGGTCTCCTTTCCAATAATTCAGTCTTTTCTTTGAGTTTTCACTTCAGAATAGTGTCAGTGAGTTATAAAACTCTGAAATAATACCCTTTCTCTTACTTTCTTTCCTCAAAATTTTTTCCAAGGATGAATAAGTAGGTCGGGTGAGAGCATTATTTTGATTTGATCGAATAAAATTTCTATGCTGAAGATTTTTTAAAAATTGTGTTCTATTAAGATTGAATTTAATCCTCAATTCTTCAAAAGACATTATGTTATCTGAACGTGACGAATATAAGTCTTGAATCTTTTTAATCCCTTTTAAATTCCATACTTTAAATGAAGCATCCGCTCTCTCTGGTGTAAAATATTGATTACCCCATATTGGGCTAAATTGTGATAATAAGAGTGGTTCTTTTAAATATTTTTTGGTTTCACACCATATTTTGATCATATGCTTTACAATTGGATTTTTAACTTGTTTTTGTAATTTTTTAGCCGAATCTGAGTATATGAATAGGGGAAGAGGTAAATGTAAATTGTATAATTCCGTTTCAGTCCAGTGGGGAGAATCATTTGATGAAAAATAATATGTCATAGACCTCAGTTTTGCTGACCAGTAATACAACATAAAGTTTGGACATTTCAGAACTCCAGGGTCAAATGGTAAATATAATAAGGACAAACATAATCTAACTTTCCTATTGTTCCATATAAATTCCACTAACTTTTTTTTAATTCTTGAAAATAGATCTGAAGGTGGTGGTAAAGGAATGTATTGAAATAAATAAAGCATTTTTGGTAAGATATTACTTTTGAGTATGTTAATTCTCCCAATCATCGACATTGGTGTTGACATCCATCTCTGAAGTAACACATTAATATCTGTCATTAAGGCTTCGTAGTTGACACTGGCGACTGAATCTAACTTAGGCAAAATTTGAATTCCTAAATATTTAAACTGATTTGCAACATTGAATTGATTTTCTTCAGGAGCAGGATGATTTCGCCGGGTCTCATTTAGCATTAATATTGAAGATTTTTTTTTTTTTACTTCAATTGTTTATTTGTTGTATGTTTTCATTTTAGAGTAAAATGAGACATTAAATTGCAACCATTTCAATAAGAAGCTGGAAAAATTGGGGTGTTCTAAAATTTTTACTGGTAGTACAACGAAAACCCCCTACATCCAAATCAATCAATCAAATGCAGCTTATCTGCTGTTCAGTTTAACTGAATTGAATAAACTTTACTGATTCCATTCAGAGAATTAGTTTCAGGATCCATGCTCTCTGGCTCCAGCTGGTCCTTCTCTGTCTCTCTCTGTGTGTATGTGTGTGTGGGGGGGGGGGTTAATTATGAGTTGCAGGTGTGCATGGAGACGAGACACAGCTGCTATGGATCTGCTCATCATGGATCTGCTCATCATAGCCGCTCTGACGGACAAGTCAGAGTGGGTCTGTGCATCAGATGCTGGGTTGTCGTCCTACACTTCAGTGGTATTGAGCCCATGTTTGGCTTCCTCAGGGAGTTCTGATTGTATACTTACCTCACTGTTTTCTATCCTGATCTGGTCCTGTTAGCGTCTGATCATCATGTCTCTGCTCCTCGGGCTCCTGCTCATCTTCCCCGTTGTCCTGGATCCCTCTGTGCCCTCGCCGCTCTAGCTCCATTCTGCCACTCACCTGGATTTCCCTTCGGTGCGTAGTGGCATCCCCGTTTTCCTGTTTCCCCTTCGACTTCGTCCAGTTAGTGTCCAGTTGTCACGTCCCTACTCCTCAGCGACCTGCCCATCTCTATGCCGGAATCCTGCTCCACCACTCACCTGCATTCCCCCCATGCTGAGCCATGGTGTCCTCGCTCAACTGTGCATCTGCTCCTCCGCTTTGGGCTGTTCTGGAACCACCTGCTTCCCTAGACAAACTCAGTTGTCTTCTGTACATTCATTATACCTCCTGTATTGTAAATAAACTGCAATAACCAGAACTTGTCACTAGCCTCGTCTCACTTTCTTTTTGGCATCTCTGTCCAACTGAACCATGGTTTATCCAGACATTTGAACACAGGAGTCTGTTCAGTCAGTGTTCATTCAGGTCTCACACAAACACATGACACTAGCTTCTCCAACCTCCTTCTGGCTCCTCACCAGTGCCTCCAACTCATCCACTTTGTTTGGTAGTGAGTTCATGTTGTCCATCAGACACACAGAGTCCTTCTCAGATCTAGTGGGATTGGGTGGCAGGCTCCACATTTCCTCTGCCTCAGGGCCAGGAGGTACTCTATAAATTAAACTCCTCTCTCTATCAATTCAAAATTGATCCTGCAAAAAAAGATAAAAAAGCAGTGTATATTCAAAAATATAGGACAAAATGAAAAAAAAGCAGAGAGCTGTTGTCAGTTGCTGCCATCTGCACCAGTGAATTCTAGAATGAAGTATGTCTGCTGCAGCACTTAAGTTGTTCATGTATTAAAGAACATCACTGAACTTCTTACCACTGACACCACAGACACATTTATAGGGGCCTGTGTTGAATTGGCCTCCTCTTACTGAAGAGGCCTATGACCAGAAACATGACCTTTTTACGCTAAACACCACCCACTAACACATCCACTTCTTGTGTAAGTGGATAACATTTTCTTATACACTACATTTTCATTATTGAGTCTCAAATAACTATCATACAGAATGGGTTCCCATTTCAGGACTTTATTTCCTTTCATATACTATCATTAGTCCTTTACCTGTCGTCTGAATTAGAGTACATTTTTGTCTGGAAGACTGCATTAGAAAAAGATGAGAGAAAATGACCATGAATGCTGGTTGTAGTGGCCTTCCTTCTATTCATCCACAAGGAGCAGGCAGCAGTGAGCTGCTTTATGTGGCACAGACCACGAGGCCAGAGTTCAGGCCCAACAACAGCAGCAGTTCAGACTGGGCAGCAGCCTCCAGGTCCAGGAGAAGCCTACCACCTCCGGGCCCAGGGGAGGCCTACCACCAGCCATCAGGTCAGTAGCAGCAGCCAGACTAATGTGAGGAAACTTCAGTTTGATTTTGTGTACCTTCTGCAAAATTCCAGCTGGAGCAGGTGGTGAAGGTGTGGAGGACGACCTGCTGGGTGAAATGCACTTCCTGAAGCAATAGATACTTCACTTCTTTAACTCCAGACTTATCTCTATAGACAGTAATACCATCTCAGCTTGACTCCAGTTCTTTAACTCTAGACATACAGTGGTATGAAAAAGTTTGGGCACCCCTGAAAATTTCTAATATTTTTATTTATAAATCAGTAGGTGTTTACCACAGAGCCTCTTGAAGAATGCAAAAGCACATTTAGACAAGCCAGCTTCATTCTGGAATAGGGTTCTATTGACTGATGAAACAAAAATTGAGTTATTTGGTCATAACAAGGGGTGATATGCATGGTGGTGAAAGAATACAGCCTTCCAGGAAAAACACATGCCACCCACAGTAAAATTTGGTGGAGGTTCCATCATGCTGTGGGGATGTATGGATAGTGCCAGTACTAAGAATCTTGTTAAAGTTGAGGGTCAAATGGATTCCACTCAATATCAGCAGATTCTTGAGAATAATGTTCAAGAATCAGTCACAAAGTTGAAGTAACGCCGGGGCTGGATATTTGTTCTGAAAATGTATATTTTATGCTATTATTTTATCAAAGAAATGACTAATATAGTGTATGCATATTAATTTACACTATTGCATTATTAGAAACAGTGTTTGTTTTAATAGGAGTAGGTGGAAATAAAAGGTACTCTGCGCCATGATGTGCTTTGTGTTCAACTTATTCTCTTTTGTTACTTTCTAAGAAGACTGTTGTCTGGAATGTGGCGTCCTTATCTAGTTTTGCTGACTGCAAGCAGAAAACTTTTGTTTCAGTTTCGTTTCGATATGGGTTTCAATTTGTTAAACTATGCAAAAGTGTGCTTTGAGAAACCCAATGAAGTATGATTACGTGTGAATAATAATGAGTATCAAACGTGTTCATGTGTGATAATAAAAAAGCTGGAGACTGAGGGAACGCTGGAGATGAGCCCTGCATGTACTGCTGTGTGCATCGCTGATGCCCCTACGTCTTGCAAGACTGAAATTCTGAGTGTGTGTGATTTCATTTGTTAAACTTACAGAAGTGAAGTTAACTTTCTTCACAATATTTCAACAAGACAATGACCCAAAACACAGCTCAAAATCTACTCAGGCATTGATGCAGAGGAGAAGTACAATGTTCTAGAATGTTCATCCCAGTCCCCAGACCTGAATATCATTGAAAATGTGTGGGATGATTTGAAGTCTGTCCACGCTCGACTACCATCAAACCTAACTGAACTGGAGATGTTTTGTAAGGAGGAATGGTCCAAAACACCTTCATCCTGAATTCACACACTCATTAAAGGCTATAGGAAGCACCTAGAGGCCAAAAGAGGCTCTACTAAATATTGATGTGATTTTTCTGTTGGGATCAATCAATCAATCAATCAAGCTTTATTTATATAGCACTGCTAAATTTATGCACCTGTCTAATTTTGCTTTGATGCATATTGTACATTTTCTGTTCATCCAATCAACCTGATTTCACTGCTGAAATATTGCTGTGCCCATCAGTTATTTGATAGATCAAAATGAAATTGCCCCGTGTCTGCGTGGGTTCTCTCCGGGTTCTCCGGCTTCCTCCCACAACCAAAAACATGTCCTAGGTTAATTGACTACTCTGAATTGTCCATAGTTGTGAATGAAAATGATCATCTGTCTGTATAGTCATGACAGACTGACAGGTCTCAGCCTCAAATTGTAAAGTGCCTAGAGATAATCAGTGATTATGATTGGCACTATACAAATAAAATTGAATTGAATTGAAAATTGATCCAAAGACCTTCTGATTTATAAATTAAAATACAGTGGAACTCCGGGTCTTCCTGGAGGGACTATGTCTCTCAGCTGGCCTGGGACCGCCTCGGGGTCCCCCCAGATGAGCTGGATGATGTAGCCGGGG
>JAQQAE010018097.1:0-11284 GCA_029823295.1 Pseudamia nigra
CTGCCTTTCCACTCTTCATCCTCTTCAATGCCCTCCTCACTTCACCCTTACTAATCTTTGCTACTTCCTGGTCCTTAACGGTCACCTCTTCTACTCTTCGTTAGCGACATATTAGGAGGTTTATAACATTCTGGGAACTCTGAAAGTTTGAAACTTTCCATGGGAATTATGGGAGTTTATGGGAAGAAGCAGGAATAAAGCTGGAATTTGCAAAATTAAAGGTTGGTGTTTAACATGGATTTTAAATATAGTTGAGAAAATATATTTACCAGCCGCAAAGCAAAAGCCAGTATTGTAATCACGGTGTGCGTCTTTCTGTCTTTAACATTGTCAAAATTAAATTTTACTTCGTCACTTGCTCCTGGATCAGAGTATGTTTCAGAGTAAGGCCCTCTTTACACAGGACGGCAACAGTTGTCCCGCCGCTGAGCATATGAAAAAACGGCCAGGATACAGAATGGTTGTCCAAAACCAGAAAATCCAGTTTCTGTGTAACCACGCCAGCAACCGTCGTACCTCCCTTTAACCACCTTATATGTATATGATGGGCATTTCAATGGCAATCTGCGAGCATCCTCTGCGTCCACTGAGCCACCTGCATGCCCTCCCCTGTTTTTCCCCTGCCTCCTCTGTGCATCATTGGTGACCAGATTGACGGGAAAATTTGCAGCAGAATGCGTCCATTACCTGGCAGCCATTGGGCAACCACTGTGCCTCCATTCTGAAATCACAGCAATGCCTGTGTTTTCCTTCTTCTTCCTTTCAGCAACCTGCTTCCTCTGTGCAACTGTGTCCCCCATGTTCAAAACAGTCCCTGAACCATGGCATGAATGGCGATGTGTGAACCTCCTGTGTACTATCTTTGAGCAACCTGTGGCAACAATTCTGCTTCCTTTGAGCCTCCAATGGGAACCTCTCATGTTTTATGGTTGCACAAGGGAGGCACAGTGGTTTCTATTCTGTGTAAAGGGGGTTTAATGTCCGTCTTTCGTGTTGTCCGTCGGTCCGATTGATGACTCGAATATGCCATGAGATATCGGTGCCAAATTTTGTAGATGTGTTCCTAGGGTCAAAAGTAATGTCAAGTTCAAAAATGGGTGAAATTGGACCAAAATGTCATGTAGGCGGAGCCAAACGTCACTTCCCTGTGGAGGGCAACTTTCATGTACCTGAACAAAAATTTGGTACACGTGTGGATCACACTTAGACAAACAAAGTGTAATTACGCTCCTGACTCCACCCCAAAAGAAAGTCAGCCGTTTTGGATTTTGTGGTCATGTTTTGACGGTTTACTCGTGATGAGTTGGAATGACCTCATCCTACACATTTCATCCAGATGAGTTGAAATTCACACCATATGATCTCCAGAAGTGGGTGATTAAAAGTTAGTAAAAGGTGTTGGAAATCTTCAAAGACATGGCCACCGGAGTCTGCCATTTTTACAGCAATCTAGAGAGCGTAAAAACCTTCACTAAGCACTGTCATACCCCGAACTGAGCATATGGCAACTGACGCCATCATACACCTAACCCAAAAACACGTACATGTCAATAAGAAATAGACCGATTATTGGCCGGGCCAATTATCGGCATTTCGACGCATATCGGCATTGGCCATCTCATATCAGCATCAGCCACTAAGAGATCAGTTTAAAACTGGGTAATTTTGGCTCTGCAGCTGTGCCTCTCTGCAGTCCCTACTCTCTCTCCAGCATTGTCCCAGCCACAGTACTATCTGATTGGTTACACACAGAGCACGGGTAACAGCCAATCAGCAGTGAAGGCTATGTCTTCACAGTGCTCACACACACACACGGCTTAGAGCAGCGAAAATTTTACCGAGTGAAGACACCCCAGAGAACAGATGTGTTTTGAAGGTAGGTTGAGACAGCAGACTCTCCCGATGGATGGATGGATGGATAGTGCCAATAGATTGCTGTGCCAATCAATCTATAAGTGTCGCTGTGCCAATAGTTTTGGACAGCACTCTATTTAGAATGACAGTAACATAACGTTATGTGCTCATATGTTGCCCTGCTAACATGATGGTGACACTTTACTCAACTTGACAATAACGTTGGTGCACTGCAGTTTTTGTACAATTTTATTTTACACAATAAAACAAAAATAAAGTCTAAACAAATTTACCTTAGTGAAAATATCTGGGAGGCTATTCTGTAAATGTCTCTTCAATTTTGTTGTTTTTTTCCCACAAATGACTGCTCTGCATGCTTTACACTTTGTCTTGTTTTCATTGTTGTGAAATGGGCCACAAATCTCCCCTTGTTTTTCTCGCAGTCGTGGACATTTTCTCAGTCTTTTATCATTGTCTCTTCATCGGCTGTCTTTCCGGGAGCATATTCAAAACAGTGGCGAGCTTCCCATTATCGATCGATAAGGCGCGCTCTGATTGGTTCTTTTCTCATCCTCTATTTTTTCGAGTGGCTCTTGTTTTTCCTCGTGTCTTTCCCTCCTTTTGATTGGATGTCGTTACTGTCCATCTTCGTCTTGTCTTATTCGTTGACAAAAATGCCAGTCAATTTAGTCATAGATTTAGTCTCAATTGCCGACTTCATTTTTAGTTTTTGTTTCATTGTCGTCCACAAAAATATATTTGTGACAAAAACAATGACGAAAAATTTGTCAACGATATTAACATAGCATATTGGCAACATATTACAGGCGTATTGGTGAAATATTTGGAAGGTATTAGTGGTGTATAGTTGACGTATTGGTGACATAGTAACGATGTATAAGACATGTATTGCCGACATATTAGCAGTGTATTAGCAACATTGGCTACATATTAGTGACATATTAGTAAGGTATTAGTGATGTATAGGTGACGTATTGGCGACATATTAGCGGTATACAGTACTTGTGACAAATTGGTAACAGAGTAACTCTGACGTGACCTGTTGGTTTCTGAACTGCTGTCACCTCTGACATTTTCAAGTCTAAAACAGGATGTAACCGTATTTGGATGAATGAGGTGGAGCCATATGAACCTAGTATGTCAGGGCTCTTAGGGGTAAGCCAATGCTAACTGCTAGCTTACTGACTGTTAAACTTCATCATTGTGTAACAAAGTTATATGATGGTGTTGTTAGTGTAAATGTTGAACCACAACTGCAGTGCAGCGTCTGACAGGAAAAACTATTTTCTATTAGATAAATCGATGATATGATGGTCCGACTCCACAGGGGGTGAAGCTGTCATACAGACCTGTCAATCAAAGCCCCCCACGGCTTTGATTGAGGTTTGTCAAATTATTTACAGTAATATCTTAATGATGGAGCAAAAATGTAAAGATGGAACACATCACTTATCCAAATGATCAATCTCACAGGTAATACTGGCTGGTTAATCAGTAGAGGTCGACCGATTATTGGCACCAATATTTTGAATTTTGACGTATATCGGTATCTGTTGTTTTTTTTTTTTTTTTTAATCTGATGGGCCGATATCAAGAAATCAATTACAAACTGTTTTGTTTCGGCTCAGACACTGTGATATCAATGTGGAAACAGTCCATGATTGTAGTATCCTGTGTGTGATTGAGAGAGATCGCTTAAGAAATTCAATTCAGTCTTGTTTTGTTGCAGGGAAGTACACTGAGATGAAGGCTGACTAGCTTTTACCATAACATTAGCTCACCAGTCTGGCTGTAAACGCTCAGCAGACTATGTATTAGCAATGGGGAGAATGTATGTAATGTGGAGAATAGTGTGTGTTTGTGTGAAAGTCGCGTGAAAAACTACAGTTCATGACTATTACAATAACTTGTCAGTCTAGGACCCATGCATTCCTAGAGCTATTTATTTTCTATTTGTTTGGTTAAATAAATATGCTTTAGGCATTTAAACCAAGTTAAGTGTTTGTATTATTCAAAATTATTATGCCAAATTTTGACACTTTTACTGCAAATAAATATCAGCTCCAAATATCGGTTATCGGCCTCCTTAACGACTAGTAATCGGTATCAGTCCTGAAAAACCCTTATCGGTCGATCACTGTTAACCAGGACAGCTAACTAGCACGCCTGGTGTGTTCCCCAGCAGAACACCAGGTGCATGTAACACACCTGGACCACTCCTCACCGGTTTAAAGTGATCAGTGGTCCGGAGTTTGAAAAGGCTGACAAGCATCAGAGCTTTTTTTTCTAAACACTGATGATGATTTCATTTTACCTGTATTTTTAAAATCTCATGTTCACACTATTTTTGAATGAGAACAATTTTATTAATTAACAGCTTTGTTAAATCAATGTCATGCTAACACCAGGTCAATATACCAGTAGGGGGCAGTAGAAAAAATACAGCTGAATGTACTGAACATTGTGGTTTCTTCATCCCGCTCAGTGTGGTGGTGAGGATTTATTTTCACTGATCTAAGTAGGACTGGTTCAAACATCTCTGACCAAAACCAAACACTGGTAACATCACAGTATGTCATACTCATCTAGTTCAGAGTAAATGTGAGGATATTTTACACATCATTTACACCCACATAGACATCAGAGTCATGCAGTAGATGTCCCATACATCTAACAGATGTCCACACTGATGAACACTCTACTTTTGTCTTCTTCAGGAGAGACCTGGAACCCCCTGAAGCTCCATTATCAGCTGAGAAACGTCAGAGAACGACTGGCCAAGAATCTGGTGGAAAAAGGTGTTTTGACCACAGAGAAACAGAACTTCCTGCTTTTTGACATGACCACACATCCGCTCACTAACAGCACCATTAAACAGGTGAGAGGCTCAGACGATCACCACCACTGATCCACAACAGCCTGTCAGATAGTTCAGCTGAAAACAAACTGAAAAGAACTGAGCCACACCTAGACAAGTCCCGGAGCCAGGTTATTTAGCTAAAAGGTCCCAGCAATGTTGAATCTTAATAACATGCCTGCTGAAGACAGAGTGAAACAGATACATGTGCAGTAAACTGTAAAGAAAACCACAAGAGAAACCTAAGGCTGTAAAAACCAAATGGAGAACCCAAGCTGTCAGTGAAGAGACAATGTCTGTGAAGATTCTCTGTCATCCAGGTCGTAGTATCCAAGGCGTGTGGTTTCCCTTCTGACGACTGGACTGGAAATTTTGGTTTGAAGATGTTTCGCTTCAAACCAAGCTTCTTCAGTTCTGAACTGAAGAAGCCCCCTGGATAGGTAGCGAAACGTCTTCAACCCAAATTTCCAGTCCAGTCGACAGAAGGAAAACCACACCCCATGAAGAGATGACGTGTCCTAATTTTACTAAACAATGTGTTGAGGTTCCCTTTAAAACAAACACATACAGACATGTTTGTTTGGTTTCCCTTTTAAAACCAGGTGTTACTAATCTGCAGGTACAGGTGTAAAGGACTGTGTCCCACACTGAGACAGAAACTGTAGAATTTGATGTGTGGACACGAAGACGTGTGGAAACATGCAGACATTTGGACACAGACATGTGACTGTGTGGACATAAAGATGTGTGGACAGACAGACTGTCCACTTCAGTTAAACTGTGTTCTGTCCCACAGCGCCTGGTGAAGAAGGTTCAGGACTCCGTCTTGGAGAAGTGGGTCAACGATCCTCATCGTATGGACAAGCGTGTTCTGGCTCTGATCCTTCTGGCCCACTCGTCCGATGTGCTGGAGAACGCCTTTGCCCCCCTCCAGGACGACCAATACGACCTGGGCATGAAGAGAGTCCACTCTCTACTGGAGCTGGAGCCTGAGAAGGAGAGCACCAAGCCCAATGCCAACGAACTGATGTGGGCCGTGGTCGCTGCCTTTACAAAATGAAAACAGTATATTTTGCAGGATTGGAAGATGTGGCTCTGAGTTATTTAATTGGTTGAAGGACATCATTTAATGAGGCAGACTTCACTTAATAAGACAATCTATCTGGTTGGGGAGCCTGTTCTGTACATCTATTTTGGATGATGACATTTTGGTGGTAGTCCATGTTAACCCAGTGCAATCTGATTGGTGGTGGTGGGCTTCACCAAGTAACATTTAGTTGGAACAGTGTCAGTTTGACTAGTGACCTGCTGCTTTTAAACAAAGGGGTAAATTAATGTGTCACCGTTAAGCCTGGATATAAACATCAACACTACTGGTATGTAGGTGAAGAGAAACGGCATCAGTGAATATGAAGTCGACAACTGGGGCCAAGTTTACCTTCTACTGGACGAAAATATCATCAGTACGTCTGTCCACAGTCAAACACACGTTTATGGATGAAAACATCATCAGTACGTCTGTCCACAATCAAACATGTTTATGCAAGCACAAAGGATTGAGGAAATAATACATGTATCACACATGTATGATACATACACGTGTGATACATGTATGACACGTGTGATGCATACATGACACACGTGTGACATGTATGATACAGTGGTCCCCAGTGGCTCCAGGTGACTGACTTACACAGCCAATTAATGCTCGTTTACATTCTGTGTGAATCCGTGACTAGTCTGCAGTCACTTCTCACATGATTCTCAACTTGTTGTCAATGCGAGACGACTGAAGCGGACAATGAAGACTAATGAGTGCTGTGGAGCAGACTAAACTGACCCTTACTGTCCATACACCAGCTCCCACCCACCCCATTTGGTCCAACCAAGATGTCTGTGTTCACTCCTATTGGTCACTTATTCTGCAGTCACACATTACTAAATTTCTGAGCTGGACCTGAACCATCATTTAGTGCGGGGTAGGGTGGGGGGAGTTGCTTTTCGGTCATACTTGTATTCGGGTTATTTTGGCTCCAGCTGAGATTTATATATCTGAAATTCGCTGGCTGCACATGCATGTATTCACACGTGAGCAGCCGGGCTGTGGCCCAACTCCTCCGACCGCGGCAGGGCCGTGAAGTGTCCAGCAGTGGAGCGCAGCTCGATTGTAATCACATTACTCAAACGGTCCACACTTTAGGCGTAAAACGTGCCCTGGCGAGGCATGTATTGACAGTGTGACTACGCTCTTAGACTCAGATCTACATGAAGAATTAAACTGTCACCAAATGTTGTCTGATAAACCAGCTGTTTTCTCTTCACTAGGGTCCATTTACTAGTCTTCCATTGCTAGTTCAGATGCTAATCAGTAATAGTCTGCCAGTTATTAGCTATTTTGCACAGTTGGATAGTTTTAAAGGGATTTTCATGCATGTGTGCAGACTACATGGAGGTGGGAGGGAGGCTGGGGGGGGGGCACCAAGCACAGAATAGTAGCTGTTCAAACAGCTGTGATTTGGTGCAAAAACGGGTTAATATCACTGTTGGTGATGTTAAAGGGCAGTTTCAACAAATTACAAAGACCAAAAAAGACCTCTGCCAAGGCCCCACAGTGGCACTTTCTGATGGATGAAATCAGTTTCCATGATGTGTAATCAAATATCATGTCCCACTTGTAGTATCACATCTGTCACGGTTACACACATCAAAAAACATCATGTGACATAAAACTATGCAGACAGCGATCAGAACGAGCTGCATCAGGACGTGTGTTTAACGTCAGGATTTAAACATGCAGACGCCGTGGCCTTGTTACCTGTAGCTGAGGATGATGATCCTGTATGTTACATCTATGACATCATTCCCAAAACACACACACATGCACTGCCATAATGTAACCAAACGTATACCTTTATTGATGTGTACCAAAATGCAAAAGGTTCCCATTCACCAAATAAACCAGTGAACCCCTCCCCCAGTTTAATCTCCTGCGGTGCTGACGGGGGGGTTTGGGGTGGGTGGTGGTGGGGGTGAAGCAAGGGTCTAGATATCACTAGAGATGAACATAATGTGCGTTTTGTAATCAAAGTGACCCTTTACATTTCTGATCATGCAATTTGGTGTCATGTCTGAATTACATGTTACTGCTCACACTCATGCAGGTATGTTGTTTTGTTTATTGATGGTACAGGTGTGTGTACAGGTGTATGATGTGTGTCGTGGGAGGTAGGAGGGTGACTTTGGCCCCAGATGCAGCTTGTTAATGACTGAAACATACTGATCGACATGCAGCCAATGGAAACAAATGTATAAACTGTGCTTTAATGCAGGTCAACTTCTGTTTCAGTGTGAATTGTGGATTTGAACACTTAATTCTGATCTGTGTGTGACGTTAACATCACCTGTTGTTTCATGACATGTTCAGTTTTCTATGTACGAAGAAGTGTTCAGATCCGTTTACAGCAGAGACCATGCATGCTTTGAGCAGAAGGCTGGGGGGGGGGGTTCTGAGGACGTAGCTGCAGAAACACAGGCTTGTATGTAATGATTAGTCCTTTTATGTGTACGATCTAATGGAATTCAATGAAAGGGATCTTCTCTCCTATCCTCTATAATTCTGTATGCTTTTATATTACCACAAAAATAAAGTAAGGATCCTTTAAGTGCCTGAATTTACCACTTGTTTGGTCTGCCTTTATTTCACAATCTTATGTATTTTGTGCATTTATTGCAAATTCTGTTCTTTTCTATCCTAGAATGTGCAGGTGACCGTGACTGACGACAGCTCACTGCTTCAGTTCACATGGATCCACTGAACATAATCACATTTAATCCACACACATTTCCTGTTGTGTGTAGTTAAAACATAAATACTCCAAAACACACGAGTCACTGCTGTGTAGCTGAGGAGGGGTCTTCCTGTTTGTATGACATGCAATAAAGAAACTTGCTCCCAAAATAACTTAAATATTTTAATAACAACATAACAATCAGATCTAAACTGGGAACAAGTACAAAAATCAATGAAAAGCCATCAACAAAAGTAAGACGTCATCATTCACTCAGGTAACCATGGTGTAAGAGTGACTCCGCCCACATCTTGTGACCCACAACTACACACAAAATCTAACAATCAAAACATTAAGACACACAATAAATTGTGGTGCATGGCTCCTACACAAACATTATTTCTAAAACACTGACATGAAATAGAAGATTAAAAAATGCAACAATAAATGTACAGTAGTTATAATAAACATCAATAACAGATGCGTTGAGTCCTGATGGCTCTCACTGATCAGTCATTTATTGTTCATTTATAAAACAAATGAACCTGAGGATGAAGAACCATAAACACCACATAAACAGCACGGAGCAGAATTATCGCACGTCAGCATCTTCATCGTCTGGATCACCTCGACCCCCTGACTCTGTGAGCTTCACACCTCCCACGCTGGATCTCCTCAGAGGCCCCGTGTTGAACATGGCAGCTGTCCACCCGCAGGTCACGTGGCGTCTCCATGAGCTCGGGGTCTGGATGTGAAGATGAAACCTCCTCGATGCATCTCGACTCCGTTTCACCTGATGTTCGTGACGTTGTTGTAGTAGATTAATATTTGTAGAATTTTCCAGCAGCAGCTGTACCTCAGGTCCAGAGTGTCTCCCACGTGACGCAGCACATGTGCACAGGGTCCGACAGTATCAGCATTATCTGCAGACACAGATCAGACTGTAGTCATAGGAATATGTAAAGGGACATTACACCTGGTTGTCTGGGTACACACTCACCAGTCATCTCCATGCCACGTGTCACAAACGTGTTAAAGTTCAGCTTTGTTTCCTTTGGGTGCTTTTGTAACATCTGGTGTGACGAGAAGGATCAGCTCTGAACGGATGTGGACACGTCCAGCTTAAATATGATCCGTGACGTAAACATGCTTGAGGAATCCCCTGTCCAGATCTAGGTCCCTGGGAGGGGCCTAGATCTGGTGTACCCTCACGATGTGTGTTTACAACAGCTTTATGGCACCTTTAATCAACAGTACTGTATAAAATCTTTATCAGTGAACATGGGCTCTGTTCTTTAAATCAACATGTTTTTATGTGTAGAACTGATTATGATGTAAAGAGTGTCAAGTATGACAAGAGAGCACATGACAAGCTTTAATAAATACTGAATTTACAATCAGCTGATGTTTTGTGTGGGATCGTAGGCCACATGACTCACCTTCAAAACAAACAGAAATTACACACACAGAGAACACATTGTCTTTGAACACGTCACACTTATATAACGTTTCCATAAACATACACTGCTTTTTCACCCAGTAAACTTTGAATAAATAAGGATAGTATGAGTGTCTTCTGTGTCCTCGTCAACTGAAAATAATAAGATAATTCGAGACGGAGCTTGTTTTGCAGACTGAGCTGTACTGTATTCTCTGTTATGGGTGATATGACGGCGGCCCTTATCATTTATGTGAATGTGAGGCCCCTGGGCTTCATCCTGGACAGGAAGCGTTTTGTTGTGACTCTGCTTGTTGTGATCTGCACAGACACTATCGCACCAAACCAAGATAAGGGATTAAGCCTGGATTTTCAGGATATCTTGGCTTGATCTATTCCTGAGTCGGTTGCACAAAAGTGGCATGAACTAAGCCCAGGTGAGTTGCTATGGAAACGTATTGAGCCTGGTCCTGAGCAGGCTAAGAGTCAGGCTGAGGTTAATCCTGGTGACGGATCTGTCAGTGCAGACATCAATCCTATAAGAAATCTATGCTTTTTACTGACATTCCATGGTTTCTTCTAAATATGTTGCAGCGTTTTATTTATTCTACACTGAATAATTTTTTTTTTAAGAAATGAAGAGGAAGCAAATTGTTATGTTATTTTTCTTCTTTTCTGTAATGATGGTTCGCAAGCAGCTCTTTGGTGTGAATTATCACCACCCTGCAGGTCAGACAATTATCTTGCACTAGAATAATACAAATTAATATGGTGGGACATAATATGAGATGCGATACTATATAACATTAGATATAATACTATATAATATTTTACATTAACATAGTGTAAATGAACCTAACATTACTTCTGTTTTCCTTTATTTCTGTTCATATTCTTCATGATTTTGTTCATTTAATTTATTCATTTTGTTTTTCATTTAATGAATATGTTAATATATAATATTATATCTAAAGTTCATATATCAGATGTAATGTTATATATTAACATATCCTACTTTAATGTTACATTACGTTTCAGTCTCAGATGGATTTAATACATATTTTAAATAGCTGAGTTTCCATCTTTAAATGATTTTCAGGACATTTAAATTTGATCTGAATAAATCTATAAGTCCCTTCAGTCCTTTAAGGATGATGAATATATACAGATGTGGATAAAATTATTGGTACCTTCCGTTAATGACAGAAAAACCCACAATGGTCACAGAAATAACTTGAATCTGACACTGGTAATAATAAATAAAAATGTTATGAAAATTAACCAATGAAAATCAGACATTGCTTTTGAATTGTAGTTCAACAGAAT
>JAQQAE010018098.1:0-11284 GCA_029823295.1 Pseudamia nigra
TTCGGCCTTGAATTGTGAAGCGCCTAGAGATAATCGGCGATTATGATTGGCGCTATACAAATAAAGATTGATTGATGTTCTAGTACTGAATCTTCTTAACGATTATTGGTTTTAAAATGGAAAAAAAAATTGGTCTTTATTTGATTTTGACCATTTTTGTCTTTCGCGGTCGCTAAATTAGCATCTCCAGGTTGTTTACCTCCCGCCAGTTTACATCAATTCAATTTGTGTAGCGGCAATAATAAATCAATGATTATCTCTAGGTGCTTCACAATTCAAGGCCGAGACCTCGAGAGACCTTCATCGCATTGCTTATTTTTACTCGTTGACTTGATTTTTTTTTTCTTTTTGCTTATTTTTTTGGTTCATTTTGTTCAACTTGTTTGTTCATTTCATAGATAGTTTTACTTCTTTTTACGCAGTTTTGTTAACATTGCTTATTTTGTTTAATTTTCCAAATAATTTTGCTAATTTTCTTGGCTGTTTTGTTCAGTATGAAGATAATTTTCATCCTTTTTTTACCTTCGGTGTTGTTCATCGTTTTCATTTTTAAGTATTTTGCTCCTTCCGGTGATGATTTTGTTCCTTTTTTTTTCCCTCCACACGACAAATACATGACAAAGGGTCAGACTCAGGTGACACTTTTTCATGGCTTTAAGGAGGTTTGACCTATGACACCGTGACACTTTCATGGATTTAAGGGGGTCTGACCTATGACACGGTGACACTTTTTCATGGATTTAAGGAGGTTGAACCTATGACACGGTGACACTTTTTCATGGATTTAAGGAGGTCTGACCTACGCGGTGGATGTGAACACCAACGGTGAGTCGAGTCCAGCTGGTACCGTGTGATGGAGGACCAGCGTCTGCAAACACCAACCAGTTGACGCAGACTAACTTTCTAAAAACCAGACCTCGCTTGCCGCCTTACGGCGAACTGCACACACAAGGATTCCTTACGTTGCAGGTCTCGTCGTTGCTGGGTCTGTGGGGCAGGATGAAGGCGGCGCTGCTCAGGGGTCCGGCGCATGAATCTGCAGCTTGCGTGAAGTCCAGGCAGCTGGTCAGGACGATGAAATAATGCGTGGGCACCGGGATGGTCCCGCTGATGTACCTGCGGGTCGGGACACAGGCGGACTTGTTATTCTGAACCACATGCGGTTGTGCGTCGTCCACCGTGAAGAACGGCTGATCTTACTCTCTGATCTTCTCAGGTGGATCTCTGACGCCGTCGTAATCGTAGTCAAATACGGGTCCGATGAGCACGTTGACGCCGTTTCTCTCGGTGGCGTACTTCTTCACCAGGGCTCTCTGGAAGTAATTCCATATCCCTAAAAAAAAACAAAAACACCACAGAGATGTTTGAGCAGGACGGCGCTCACATCAACAGTCCCGTGAAAGCTTTTCCCTCCGAGACGACTTACTCTTGAACGCAGGATACATGGGCACAGTGTTGGTGATGAGGACGGCGTCGTACTTTTTGTCAATGTTTGAGGATAATTCTGTCAGTAAAGAGAAAAAAAAATGTTGAAATGGTAAGATTCAGAACAGTCTGAACAGTGCGATGTGGAAATGCTCGTGTTGGACGGTGTGCAGTGGAGTGCCTTGGCACATTCATTTTTCAGGCAAAATTTTGTACCAGCTCACAAGCAGAAACTCGGGCTGCGAGTACATTTTTTTCTTTTTTTTTTGTTGCCTTTTTTCACCTGAAGCAGTGCTTGGATTTTGTGTTTTTTCATCATGGGGCCTAAGAAGGATGCTAGCGGTAAGAAGAAAACCTGTAATATGATCTGGACGCAGTAAACGGTATGTGTGCGGTGTATCTTTAAATATTATATTTCACCAAAGAATAAAAGAAAACTCAACTTTTCCCAACCCCCAAAATACAATCGGAAACAAAATTAACGAAATCAACACAGATACGTCAAAACACAACCACAAACTCCACTCAACTGAAGACGCCCCCATGACCCCCATGACCCACATCACCTCCCCTTATAATCATCTCAGGTGTGTGTGAGATGAAAAAATAAAAACACCCTGAGAAAGTGCACGCTGGTCGTGTATTAGACCAACTGAGTGACATCACCCATTTTTGTAACATTTTAAGGAGTAGGCAGAGGCAAAACCTCTTTGGATTCACTATTTTAGCAAAAGATCATCAGCTACTGCAAGTGATGATGCTGATGACGATGAAACTGTGGTGAAACAGGCCAAAGCAAGTGAATAAAAATCAGAAAAGAAAAAAAAAATTATGACTTGTATGGGAGTTTTCTTGGGTCTTGGAACGGATTAATTGGTTTTACATGTATTCTTATGGGAAAATCTGTCCCGGCTCATGAGTTTTTCGCTTTACGAGCTTGATCCCGCAACGGATTAATCTCGTAACCCGGGGTAACGCTGTATTTCTTTTAGGGGCTAAATAACTGGCCTCAGATATGTTTCAATTTGTTTCATACGCCAGCGACTTCCAGTAAAACTATACTACGAACTCCAAGAACATGAATCCATGTACATATATGTTTCTAAAGCATTTCTGGTGATTCTCATAGCATTAAGGCAATTTAAATAGTTTCTAGTGGATTTTAGGCGCCTGATGCATGCAAGTACTTTAGTATTTTAGTTTTGGGTTATGGTTCAGGGTGTTACCGGTAGCATTATGAAGTCATTGCTGCGGAAAATTACAGTAGGTGATTTTTCAGGTGATGGCAAACACATTGTCATGGTGAATTATTAACCCTCCTCTGGTTTTGGGTCAAATTGACCCTTTGTCATATGTTTGTGAAGTGGAAACGCCAGGGAGTAGAATCAGTACTGGAGTAAAAGGAAGTAGAAGTACTCATAAATGAAAGTACTTGAGGTAGTGAGTAACTTTATATCACGGAACAGATTCATTGAATCTTTTTTTGGGTGATTTGTTCATTTTTGTGGTTTATTTTTATTGATTTATTTTTCTCTGCTTGTTTTGCTCTGTTTCATCATCATATTGTTGATTTTTGCTCTTTTCTTTTTTCCTTTTTGCTTATTTTTTGGTTTATTTTGCTGCTTATTTTGTTTATATTTCTTTCACATTTGTTCATTTTCTTGGTTATTTTTGTTCAACTTGTTTTTTGTTCATTTTGTAAATAGTTTGGCGTCCTTTTCTGCAGTTTTGTGGATATTGATGATTATTCGTTATTTTGTTCCATTTCCTTCATTGAATCATTTTGCTCATTTTCTTGGTTATTTTGTTCAGTATGATGATCATTTTCATTTTTTTTCCTCCTTCAACGTTGTTTATTGTCTTCATTTTTATGTATTTTGTTCATTATGGTGATGATTTTGCCCCCCCCCCCCACGACACAGCTTCCCTTTACAAATGTATGACAAAGGGTCAATTTGCTCCAAAATGGTAAAAAAAAGCCAAAAAATTCCTTGAGTATTAAGACTTTACTATGTCTTTCTAAAACATTTTAGATACAAATGTTTGTGAAGCCTTAAGACAAATAAAGCCATAAGAAATTTGTACCGTTTCCAACACTTTTTCACTGAATATAATGTTGTGATATTTGAATATAGTACGGCATAAGATCAAATTTGTTCAATCGGTCAACTTTGGTCAATCTGAAAAACATGACAAAGGCCCATTAACCTTTATATTAAAGGTAATACTTAAACACATTGTTGGAAAAACCTAGGAGTGAAAGAAGTTCTGGTTGGTAACGTCCTCTGTGAGGTGTCGAGGTGCTCACGTTGGTTTGAGACGTGGCAACAGGAAGCGACTCCTCGATGGAGGCGTTGGTCGACTTACGTGGCGGGTATAAGAAGGCATAGGCGATGTGTTTGTCTGCTCTGTAGTTGGTGCAGGACTGGCTGTAGGCGGGCGGCACTCTGGAATCGGGTCTGACGCAGTTGGACAGAGCCTCGGGCAGAGCTGACACTTCGGCCTGAAGAGTCAGACACAAACGTAAAGACAACCGAGAACCGCCACAGACGCACTGGTGTAACCGTAACGGCGTCCGACTCTTGTTCATCGTACCTGTCTGCCGACTGTGTACGACGTCCACAGGGGCATCGACAGCGACTCGCTGTAGCCGCTGATGTAGTCGCTGTGGTGCAGGATGGAGTATTTGGTACGAAAGAGAACAGCAGGTCGGCCGAACGGCAGGTTCCTGCTGTCTGAGACACAAACCACAGAGACGCGACGGCGGACGCGTGGATGTAACAACCAATCATGTCTACTCAACTCAACGGTCTTAAACAGTGTCACTCATGAGACGTATGGTTTGGTAAGAACTGACCATCAATAGCTTGCCTCAGTCGCTGGTTTAGCTCCTCCACTTTGTTCTGTAAGAGACAGAGCCACAGTGACTCCAGGTTATAGCCTCGTACAAGGGTCACTTTCAAACCTCTCTGGCCCCTACTTTTTACACGCAACTGCAAAAAGATCGGAGATTGAAACAATCTCTTGCCAGAGATCTACATGGGAATCACAAACACAACAGGTGAGACATTGCAGAACAAGGCTGGTTCCTATTCACCTCCAGTCCAAACAATTCAGGAAAACAGAGAGAGAGAGAGAGAGGGAGAGAGAGACGGCGGCTGTTTGAATGTTGAGGAAGGTCAATCTGCTAAACGACATCTTTCTGACGTGACTGAACTGAAGGTGAATAGATCCAGCGCTGAAGCAGGAAGCAAAGCTTTTAAATAAGCTGAACACGAGGCAAAACAGCACAGACAGGTTTTACATACATTATTCTTCCATACACATGTATGATCAAATAACGGTGGTCAAAGGCGCATGCAGATGTTTCTTTTTACAGGTCTGCTGTAAAAAAGAAAGGTGAACTGCAAAGAAAACACTCAGAATGTTTGCTACGCTGGGTTTGAATCGATGCGCTGCCGCTACAAAAGGAAGGAATGGGCCAGTTAATGTGAAATTAGCTGCTACAGGTAAAACACACAAAGCTTTACTCGAGCTGATGGTGTCAGCGATGCATCTGCTGTAGGTGGGGGTATGTTTGAGAAACGCCCGGAATCGAGTGCGGCGGCAAGGGGGCGTCGACGGCCTACGCTCGGTGGGTGAGTTACTATACGTACAAATACAACCCCACGACAAAAATGTGACGTGACAATGTCTGTCAAATTTTGTGCCAATTAGTGATGGCAATGAAAGTTTCCTAATAAGCGCTGAACTCTAGGAATTTATCTTCCTTGCGACTGTACGGCTGCGGTGATGATTAACCTGATGTGACGGCGCGCAACGTTTTCAAACTCGTTTAACACGGTGATTCTTCAAGACCTGAATCTAAAACCGGTTTAACTTCCTCGTCAGTCGGGTTCTTCAATCGTATAACTAGGATTTTACGTTGCAAACAAAGTTTCATCTTTAAACTTGTCAAACCCCAGTTTGGCTTCAAAGTTATTGTCGGCATCATATAGCGAAAAAACGAGGCAGGGCATTGGTTCATTTCAGGCAGCGCGTCTGCTCACATTTGGTTATGAAAACGTGAATTCAGTTTGAAATCCCTCCCTCCTGTTCAAAATAGTGAGAACTCACTGAAAAGGAACGAGACAAACGTGGTCTGGTACATTTGTAATCAGAGATGGACAATCACGGATGTTTCCAGTAATTTGTGTGACTTTTCGCAGCCAAAAAGTCCCATCGAGTCATCTCAGTGTGAAGACTGACTCCCGGCTGAGGACAAGGACCATCTTCATAAAATGTGGCTGGAGGACATCCTCGGATCCCCCTCGCGTCTGTGCTATCCTAAAATAAAGCTCACACGTCCAAACCTTCCAGCAGATGCTAAACGAGTCTCCCGATGAAAGCAAACCCTGCCGTGCGACGATGTGAATAACTCGGCTGACGGCCAGCGGCGGCACACTCAGGTTAGTCACACATCGTTGAACTTTGTGAGGCTCTAATTCGTCCTGCGGGAACCTGTGAAGTGTCGCATAATTCCTGTTTGACTGCAATTACAGAAGAGGGAGCCGTTACGCAAGGTCAAACCCAAGAGGTCACGACAGGCAGGAAACCGTCTGGCAACGTGCTCGCTGGGACTTTCGGGCAAATGTATAGTAGCTGTCGAGGATTCTGCGTGGAAAACAGATTGTCAACCTTTTAAAACAAGGTGGCAGATGGGATTTATGGATCTGATGTTAAAATAATACTGCGCCATTCCGCGTTTTAGACCCAACGACCAGATCAGCCTTCAGAGATTTACCCAAAAAGCAAGTCTGTGTATCGTGAGCATCAGAAGGAAAAGAAAACACGTGTCTAGAGCTGCGTAAATGTATCACATGAAATACGATGCATGAGTTAGTTGGCAACATGGTGAAACCTATATTTGCTTTGATTAATTTGGTTGATTTTATTGGTCATTTAGTCCATTTTGTCATCATTGTTGGTGCGTTTGCACATTGCTGTTCATTGTCCTGATCGTCATTTATTCGTTCAGTTCTGTGTGACTTTTTTATTATTTCGCTTATTTTTCCCTCCTTTTCCTGTTTTCATTCATGTGCTTGACCATTTTGTCATTTTTGGTTCATTTTTCATTTAGTGATTTTTTTGGCAGTGATTTCATTCATGTTCTGGATTATTTTGCCTAAACGTGTTCATTTTAATTTGTGTCATTTTGGTTCACGGTTTTTGCTCAATGACTTGATTATTTTATTCAGCATTTTATTGCTTACGTTTTTCATTTGATGTATCCTTGTTTATTTCCTTGATTATTTTACTTACTTTTTGTTGATTATGTGCGCACTTTGTTCAATTTGATTTATTCTAATGTGTTACTTATGATTATGGGACAAAGCACAGGTCAAAGACCCACATATGGCCCTGGTGCCCAGAAAACAGCCTCTGGTGGTTTGACAAGCTGAATCACTCAGTTTGAGACAAACTGAGTTGGGTCCAGTTCGCACGGATGCAACATTTAGTCTGAAATGGGTTTTAAAATTTCACGTCAGGTGTCATGGAGTACGCCGGCAGCTGACGACGAGGCGTAAGGACTGGGCAATCCGGCGATCTCACAAAGAGAGACAATGTGTAGTTTCATGTTGTCACATGATCACTTTAAAGCCTATTTAATGGCACATAACTGTGATTAGTCAAAAAAAAAAATCACTTCCTTCCCCGAACTGGAAACAGTATGTCTTGAGCAGCAGCATCTGTCAGTCTACAAAACCTGAGTTAGTGTCGGTAGATCGCATGACATTAAAAAAAATAGACGTCAGCCTATCATCCATCCTGTCACTTGATTGATTTACAGGGTAGCCAATCAAATGACATCTGACTTTTTCTGATACTGCACATGCGCAAACAACCTACGTGCAGCAAAACTAACAAGCTAGATACATCCAATTTTTTAGCCCTCAGTTTTTTTCTCTTAAACTTAAGAAAGGATATAAAAATGAGTGGGGGAGCTGGACCAAATAAGAAGACAAAAACTTATTACTTTCATACAGAATGGGAGGAGGACTTTTTTTTCATGATTGTCTGGACAATATACTTCAAAAGTGAAAGCCGCCACCGAAGCATCATTCCGGGTGAGTCGAGTCATCAGCGTAAACTCAGGTAATGACAAAAAATGTACATAGTTAATTGTGTTGTGCAATATTGGCTCATGTCTGTGAAGGTTCTCAGTCGTCCAGGTCCTGGGATTCAAGGTGTGTGGTTTTCCTTCTGTCGACTGGACTGGAAATTTGGTTTGAACACCGGCAGCAGCGCCGGAGGGCGCCCTCCCTCCCCCCACGCTGCGGCGGGTGGGAAAGGGATAGAGGCCTGGGGAATGTTAGTGATGACGGGGAACGGAAGACCCCCACACCGGGCGTCCTGGAACGCGGTGTCTGAACTTATGGGGATAAAGGTGATAGATCCGGTTGCTCTGTCATCTATTGGGAAACCCCGCATTCTCACGGCCGGGGCAGTTACAGGTGGGTCCACCCACCTTCGTCCCCCTAAATTCAGATGCTGTGTTCCGGGACACCCGGTGTGGGGGCCGTCTGTGGCGGCCGGTGCGTGCTTCACCGGTCAAACCAAATTTCCAGTAGGTAGATCATTTTATAAGTAGCTCACATGATGAAAAAGTGCGAGCACCCCTGTGAGTGGACTACAAAACACAACACTGTCTCTTTAAAAGCAGGGGCTTTCAGCTGAGTTTGATCCATTGGGACCACCATCCTGACCAAGAAGCAACCTGTGGACCACTGTTCAGTATGAGGACAGGTGTTCACATTAGGTTTTTTCTTACTTGTTAGTGCAGAGGTGGGCAAATCCAGGCCTTGAGGGCCAACTGCCTGGGCCGCGCCCACTGCATCTTCCAGCTTCTGACTGACTGAACACACCTGATCCAGGTCATCAACAGTGGGTAGAGCAGGGGCAGTTGGAAAACATGCAGGATGCCGGCCCTCGAGGCCTGGATTAGCCCACCCCTGTGTTAGTGGGATGTGGTCTATTGACTGTCTATTATTTTAGTGCAACAGTCTCATATCATTCTCTGGCTCCAGTCTTGCCCTGCGCTTATTGTCCAGGTTTGCCAGTGTGGAAAATCCACTCTGACAGCAATATGTCGATGCAAAAGGTAAAAAAAATTCAGTGCGACTCCATCCATGATGGTGCTGGCTCGACACTGAGACTACAAGCCCAGGGGCTTACAGGGGGCTGCAGACCATGGACTCAAAACCTGTTTGAAACTATTACCACACCGTGGATACAACATGACTAGATGGGAATGTTTTTTTCCCAGAACAATGCCTTTAAGCATTGACCGAAGATTCCTGGAAAAATCTCTGATTAAAAGTTAAGAATTCTCCAACTCATTCTAAAGACATTTACTTTTTCCTGTTACAGTTCACTGCCAATTGCAATGCTTTGTTTGTTTTGAAATATTCAACAAACTTGAGTATTGACCATTATTTTTCTACTGAAGTAATAATTAATAGTGGAAACTGTTTAATTTGGCAAATCCTTGCACTTCGAATCACAGGTCGTTATTGTGACTGATTAAAAACATTGTTACGTGAGTTTTTATTTCCAGATTGCCCGTCCTTAACCGCAGTCATCGCCATCATTACTAAACCGACAGACTGTTCCAAACACGAACGAGTCCGTCTACAGGCAGCTGGTCCCAGGTCGCGGTCGAGTCATCACCGCTGACCTTTTCATCGCAGCTGCAGCCCAGGTCGTCCATCCCTCCCAGCGCGAGACCGGAGGCACTCGGTCTGGAAACCTCCTCCGGCATGGTCGGCCTGTAGGGGGGGTTTCTGAGCAGGTGGTTCAGACTGCCGTGGGTTCCATTATTAGGGACCGGTTTGAGACCCAACAGATCTGAGATAAGAGCAGTTGACAAGTTGAGTAGAGTTAAATACATGACATGGACAGAACTTGCCAAACACTGAAACCTCATATTTCATTAGACAATAAACATATCAAAGGCTGAAAGTGAGAAATTTCATTGTTTTTTGAAAATTGCATGTGCATTTTGAAGTTGAAAATGTTGAGTCAGGGTTATGTTCATCACTCTCACCTCTACTTTTGACCAAACTGCAAGTTTTTTTTTGGCTAATATTCATCCTGCAACACGTTCCAGAAGAGATGGGACGGGGGCATGTTGCCTACTTTGTTGCATTATCTCTAACATTTAACCCTCTGCAAGTAATTATGACAGTACAACATCTCCCGCTTCTTACTGGATGTAGGATTTCAGGATGGTTTGGATGAAATGAACAAGGCCTTCCCACAAAATGACGTCGTCTTCCTGGCAGCATGTTCCTCCAAAACCTGTACATACTGTTCAGCTTTCTTGTTCAATACTACATGACCCTCTTCTCTTTAGCCAGGAGCTAAAGTCACCTCAGTCCATCTTAAATGCTGCCTGGCGTATAGAGAAGTCAGTGGTGTTTATGGTTTGCATGGTAAGACTCTATTTGTAAAAATGAACAAAATCCCTGAGAAAATTGAGCAAAAGATGGATCCAAAATCTTAAAGTTGCAGCAAACATCCCTTGCTGTTTTGCCTTGATTATTTGGCACATTTTTGTTCAGTTTCTAATATTCTGCCACTCATTTTTGTTATTATTTTATCCATTTTTGTTCATTTTGTCGATTGTAACTGAATTACTCAGAAGAGCTCAGGTCTGATAAAGAGTCCAGTGAATTTGTAACGACATGTCCAAGTAGATGCAGCAATCAGGTGATGTGCACTCACACTATCACAAGACAGAGTAAAAGCCTTACCACACATGACATTGTACAGCTCAATGTTTTCAAAGGCCGGCACTTTAGTCTTGAATTTAAACGTAGGTCCGTACCCCAAGAAAACGGTCTGAAAATTAAAGTGGACGACAAACATGAATTTAGTTGAAATGGCACTAATGATTCAAGACAAAGTGGGTAACGTTGTGCTTTTCTGAGGTATGTAGATGTTACACCTGCATGCTGTTGATCTTGTTGTCATATCCGTGGTCGCCGTAGAAACCACAGTGTCGCTTCACCTCAGGGACTTTCCTGTAACGTGTTGATAAATGAGAGATCAGCATGTGAATACAATGTGGTTACCTCCGCTTTTGGCGCTCCGCTGTTTATGCATCCCACATGAATATGAGCCCGGAGAAGTCAATAAAACATCTGGACACAGGTAACATTAAGGCATAATGTTACAGCACCTAATCTGTTATTTGTGACCCGAGCTCTGGATGTTAGATTTTCATCCTTGATTCTCTCCACATCTGCCAGTGATACATGAAAGACTCCTCATGTATGTCGATGATTTAGTCCTCGTCAGGCTTCAGAGACGTGCCGGTGTCCAGTTTAAGTTGTATGTTTTGAACAAATGCACTGTGATACGTCCAGCTCCCTTCAATCTTTTAATTCTATTCAATATCCATATGTCTTCCAGTCCTCCGAAAAACACTGCACCTCTTCTTGGAAGCTCCGTTTGTACCAGATCATATTTAAAATCACCTTTTCACATCATCCGTTTCAAATTACAATGTACACTCCCTGGCCAAAAAAAAGGTCACCACCTGGATTTAACTAAGCAGATAGGTCGGAGCCTCCCATTGGATAATTCCTACATGGGTGATTATGTTTCAGCTGCAACAAGTGATATGAGGATGGTGGGGAACCATCATCTTCGAAGAAAAAATGTGGTTGGAAAAAAAATCTTGTATAATCATGAGCGGTGATCACTTAAATGTGTGGCAAAATCAAATTGTAAAAAAAAAAAAACAACAGTAGAACTCAGGACTATGTTTAATAGTGAAAGTAAAATAATTTCCACGCACACAAGGCAAAGGCAG
>JAQQAE010018099.1:0-11284 GCA_029823295.1 Pseudamia nigra
ACCTCTCTTATCTTTTTAAATGGGTGAACTTGCACATTTTTACATTTCCCAATACTTATTGTCCCCACTGTACATTGTTGAAAAAAATAAAAGTAAAGAGAAAACACTGAAGGAGAAGCTGTGTCCAAACTTTTGACTGGTAGTGTACTTTTGTGTCTCTCTTCAGTGTTAACTTAGCGATGAGCTCAGTTATGAAAATTAGTCACCTGTCAATCAAATTCCCTTCTGAAACACAATACAAAAAGAGAAAATTCTCCAGGCAACACGAAATAGAAATTATCCTTGTCATGTTTATCTGAGACTTGTGAATTAAGATGGATGTCAGTGTGAGCTTATTGGAATATGTCAGAATTGGTGTGAAGTTGAGCGACAGCCTTGTTGTTGTCACAGTTTGAGCTGCCACAGAGTTGCCTGAGGTAATGTCAGTGTCACACGTAGGCCAAGGGACTGATGTATTACAGCCCCCAGCTGATGCTCTTTCTCTAGATAAAGCAAGTCACAACATTGACCCAAATATTTACCTCGGTCTTTTGCTTTATCACAGTTGTGGAGACAAAGACAAAGGGAAGACTCAACAGGAGAAAACATGCTATAATGGGATATTACAGGAAACCTTGATACGGACAATGAGGTTCTGCAGTAGCAGTTACAGCGTGCACTGACCCCCTTTAATAGAGTATAGACAAGAATAGATGACATTTGTTAAATATTGGACTAATACATAACAGATTTAATTTTTTCCATTTGTCTGTGTTGAAGGTATTCATTGATTTCCTGAGTGAAAATCCAGTGAAATCCATCTCCTCCAGCCACATGGCTCTGTGGCTACCTCCCTGTTCTTATACTCCCAGCACCTTCCTTCATCTGCCCATTCTCCTCTGCTCTCTTTCATATGTCACTTTGTTGGATTCACAACGGTGAGGGCTAGTGAGGGAGCACAGACACAGATGTGACCTATAGCAAGACGTTTGCTTTATGACAGATTTGTTTAATCCAAAACTTCTCGTTAGTTGAAAATATGCCATACTTCCCCAGATCACTTCTGTCTGCAGGCATTTTGCCAGTTTATTTCAAAAAGTAGTTCATCAGGAGGAAACGTTGCATGTGCCAGTGGGATACACTGCATGAGAATGTTTGCAGTAGCACATTACAAAAACTTGTTTCAATGTTAAAATAGAAACTGCTATGCTATGCATACCATTTGGCTAGGGTCCGCTTCATATCGGCCTTGATTGCAAGCAGAGTGTGGTGAGTGGCAGTTTGTTGTTGTGTGTTGTTTGTAATTGAATCCTTCCACATCTCTCTGGAAAGCCATTAATCATTCATCTAATTGAGTCACGGATCAGTAATTAGGCGTGATTGGGAGCACAACGGTTGGAGTGATTCCCTTTGATTCAACACCATTTACCCACAGTACCGCACCCGTTGGGAGTACACCCACAGCACCCCCATTGAGGCTGACACGTCCCCTGACATATTAAATATCATTCATGATCAAAGGCCAGAATTTGTCCTTCTGAAACATGCAATCCAATTTAGAGCTAAACCCTTACATACCTTTTCTGTGCTCTGCACTGTAACGAGGTCCACGTACAGAGTAATACACTTAAAAATGCTAACAAGAAATAACATAATGAACTCTAATCAACTAATATTAACCATCGCAAATGAAAAAAAGAGGATAGTCATGAGGAAAGAAACACTTGCCTATATTCTAATTAAAATGATAAAACGTTAATAAGATTACATTCCTCATTCAGCCAAGCTGAACACACAGTTAAATTTTTCTTATGTTTTTAATCAGGGAGTGCACAGAGAAAACCTGATGATGGTCAAATAAGTTAAAGAATTACATTTGCACATTGGTTCTTTGCCATCCATTGCTATACTGACTAAAAGGCAACAGCAGTGCAGACTATCCATAGCTTTTATCATTGCTATACACTTATTACCTCAAAATCTCCGTAAGGACATGAGAATCTGACTGCTGCGGCCGTACAGGAAAATGAAGTGGTATTTGACATCACTTGAAACAGATGTGGAGAAACCACAGTGATGAAATGACAATGACCCAAGGAATAGGGCACACGGAGTATAGGCCTCTCCAGTATGACACAATGACTGAAATTCAATCAAATTCTCCATCTCATTAAAAGGCATCCACAGCTACAGCGCTGTGTTTAAACAAGCTAACAGTAACAAAAAAATCACCTCCATTGTTCAACGGGATGTGTATGCTCATATAGACGCTAGCAGGTGCACACAAACAGCATGGTGCATCTTCCTGCACGTCTTACTCCCTTAGTATGTGTCTTACAGGAGTGAAATGCACCAAAAAGACCCGAAAAATCCAATATAATTGCCGTGAGCATATTTTATCTTGGCAATAAACCAAAGAATGTTCTTCAGGTAACTGTAAGGGGTCACAAATCATGAAGCTGTAAGCATGGGTTGTTTTATTCATTTCCAAAAACTGTCAAAAGCTGTGATGTTTCTGTTGCAGACAGAGTACAGGATATTTCTAGCCAGTGAATAAAATAGAACAAATGTATAGAACACTGGGAGGTAGAGGCAAGGTTGCATTTGCATTCTCTTCTGCTGTATTTCTGACAGTAGTGCATCTGTGAACAGACACTCACTAAGGTAAGTAGTGAACACACACACGACAGGCACACAGGAGGGTAATCTGGGGTATAACCTAGTCAACACTGCTTGGCTAGATAAAGGAGATTAGCCACACCGTGGTGAGCTGGGGCGTAGGTTTAGTGTGTGTATGTCAGTGTGAGTGTGTACATTCACTTGAGTGTGTGTTTAATACTCATACCTCCGAACGCCATATGTGTTTATGTACATGTCTGTGCACCATGTTGTGAAACAGCATTCCAAGCAACAGAGATAAGGGATTAGGAGGATTTTCCAAGTGGGATTTTCAGCAAGGAAGCCAAGGAATAAATCTAACTTGCCTTGACCCACTGACCTCTAGGACCAAAAGTGGCCTCCTAGGTTCCTTGACACTTGGCTTACTGTTTCCAGCTGAGGTTTGAAGTGACAGACTGCCCCGACCTAGGCAATCATGACCCTGAAAGAAAACGAATGAGCAATATACTGTATTAAAGGGAGATACTCGCTACTTACAGTAAACTGCTTTGTGCAAGGCTTATTACGAAAACAGTCATTCTAGTTGATAGTCAGTATTTTTATGCAGAGTTGGGTAGCACTCAAGTACATTTACTCCTTTACATGTACTCCAGTAATTTTTTTTTAAACTCCTTCTGCGAGTAGTTGTTTGTCAGACGGCGTTTTACTCTTACTCAGTTACAATTGTGATGAAAAATGTTTACTTCTACTCAGTTACGTTTGGTCACACACCTCAGGGAATAAGAGTTTTGCCATTTGGCATTTTGGGGAAGAACAGTGATATTATGCGCGACTATTTTTTTAATCCAAAACAGAATGAACAAAAATCAACAAAAATAATGAAATAAACAAACTTAGCAAAACAAGCAAAGCAGACTAAAAAATGAACAAAATAACAAAAATCAAAACAACAAGCAACAAAATTAGCAAAAATGAACAACATAATCAGGTCAATTAACAAAATGAACAATATAGCCAATAAAAATGAGCAAAAATGAACAACAAATGAGTTACAAAAATAGTATAACAAATAACATTGGACAGCAATCAAACAAGCAACAAAATGAGCAATAATTAAAAAATCAAGTACTGTAAATATATTTAACTTTATTATTTACCTTATTCATCACAATGTGGATATTATGGTGTTATTATCTAAATTATAAATACCCTGTTCAAATGCAGTATATGAGGTATGTTTTTTCCAGATGCATTTCTTTTACTCTTAATCAAATCATTATTTTTATGAATACTTCCACTTGAGTCTTTATACTTTTACTTACTGTACTGTTTCTGTTTACTCTACGCACCACTGTCCAAAAAATATATATGTAACATTAAGTTGAAAGGCTTATATAAACCCTTGATATAGCCAAAATCAATATTTTGGGTATAGGTGTTGGAATAGTATTGGCAATGGTGACTAATAGAATTACTTGGCTTATCTGTTGTCTAACATTAATAACAGTGTGTGCATGAAAGGAGGAGTGTCTCCTCTGGCTTTCTAATAGAGGCCCAGATAAACTTAAAGGGCTTAGTTTGAATATAAAAGGTCACCTTACTTTAATGTCAATGTTGTGGCACGAAGAAATGTATAAAATCTGTTTTATTCAACCATCTGCCAAAGTCCGTGTATTTCATTCAAATCGCAGGTATCTTGAGGATATAACTTAACCCCACAAGCAGCAGCTGTGCCAGCTGACCCTTTCAAAGTCATACAGATTCAAACTCAACCACACCAAGGGTAAGGCTACCAGAGTACGAAGAAAAATACGTAGAGCGTAGAGAATGAACTGAAATGAGTCTGGGGCTTTATTAAGAAGAGTCTCAGATTGATTTCCTGTCAGTGAGCATCCAGACTGATGAGATCGATGCAGACAGGACAGGAGGTAGAGACCGAGGAAGCTGAAGAAGTGAGAGATCTTTCCATTGTTGGAGTTGGCCCTCATTGCCTACAGGCTCAGACAAGCCAGTCGGCAAACTGAACGGAGCTGTCTTCTAAAGTAATTAAGACATTACTGGGAGGTTTCTCTATCCATATTTGATGAACATCCAACCCACAATTAAGATGAGCCCTTATGTGTGGGCTCTGAAGTCTGATTGATACAGTAGTTCCCGCACAGTAAAGCCTGATGGTGGTGGGTCAGTGAGTTGGCAGCTTCCTTTAAAGAATACCCTTTAACCCCCGCCTAGGTTGGTAAGCCCCCATCGGGATGTGAATATGGATGGTCTACATCTGCTTGTTAATGATTTAAAAGAGCAATTTAGGTCTCCTCAGCTCCCAGAAGAGTTGGTTTCATCTTCTTAACGATTGCCCCCCATGAACTCAGCTCTGTGATGGTGCATTTTATCATAAGTTATACCATCAGGGAACCTTATTAACAAAGGCTTGAACTGAAAGGTGTTGGTACTGTAGGTGCAGAGAGGAAAATGCCTGAGGTTAGAATTAGCCTAATTGTTCATATGAAACGCTAACACTGTGAAAGCAGACTGGCTGGTTTTGCTACTGGCCTCTGCTTTTTAAATAGTAGCTGTGCTTTATACAGTATATACACATATATTATTCTATTGTATGATTTATGCTTTTACCATTGCAGCATATTTAGTACATGAGCCTATTTTCATTGACCTGGGACTAAAAGGAGCAATTTGGAATTCTGAATAGATGGGATATCACAAGTACACAGCCCTCATCTTAAATCCTCCAGAACCTCTTGTTAATTTTCTGGGATGTCAGTATGATGGTATCCATGGCACCAACAGGAGCATGGGCACAACTGCTCACTTGCATTTAAGTACTCAAGTACATTTACCCTATGCATGTACTCGGATAGTTTTCTAAGAGTAGTTGTTTGCAGAATACTTTTGCTTTTACTCAATTACATTCGTGATGAAAAATGTATGTATTCAGTTACATACAGACATTTTTACACAATTGGAACAAAAATAACATGAAACGTATTAATAAACAAAATAATCAACAAAAATATCAATGAAATAAACAAAATTAGCTCAATAATAGGAGAAATATCACCAAAGGAAACAAAAACTTATAATAATATGCAAAATATAAGAAATGAACAAAATATGCAAAAGTAATCTAATATTAACAGCATGAACCAAATTAGCTAATTAGACAAAAATTAACAAAGAAAACAAAAACTTGTCAAAATAATGTACAAAATATTTAAAAATGAACAAAGCTAGCAAAATAATCAACACAGTATTAACAAAATGAACAATTAGCAACAAAATACCAGCAAACTAAAATATCCAATAAAGTATTACCAAAATATACAAAAAATACCCAAGTAAAGAAAAATTTGCAAAGTAATCAACAAAATCATCACCTATGTAAAAAAAATACTGTTATAATAAATCAATTCATGAACATCAATCTCAATTGCAAGGTTTTTTTTGTAATTCAATACTTTTTCAATCTTACTCAAGTACATACTTTTGTGAATACTTCTACTTTTACTTGAGTCATTACATTTACAAAGTAGCAGTACTTGTACTTGAGTACGGTTTCTGTTCACTCCGCACACCTCTGCATATAAACCCACAGATATGAAAGAGCCTGCTCACAGGGCCAGTAAAAACCGATCAGGGTAGAATGCATAATCTACAGCTGTTTTGAACTTTTGTGAGTTGTGACATTGCAAGTCACAACCAATTACATCCAAGGTGAAGTGAATTAGTCCCACCCCGTGAGCCAGTTACAACCATCCATATTCAAGCTGAAATTACCCCCATGAGCAACTACCAAAATTTTAATTTGTATGTATTTATTCTTCAGAAAATTGTCCATAAAACATGCATTATTTTGTGCTTGTTCCAGCCTTGTGCTAGAATCTGATTCCAGATCACCTTTGACTAACTGGATTAGTTTCTGTTGAAATGTGGATGATAATGACGTCATGATGAAATCAGTAAATTAGAGTGCTCTTGGTAATTTACAAAGTCAGAAAATCAATGAAACATCAAGTCAGCATACTTTATTTTGTCACCACCCTTACAGAAGTCATTAATGGACACATAGGGGCTCAGATATGGGATGTGTACAACACATTATAGGGACATGCACCTAAATTAACTTGTTAGTGCAATGTGTCCACTTTAATACCTGATCAGACCCAGCACATAGTATTTCTACGTCAAAGAAAGGGACAGGAAGAAGAGGAAGTTAAAAATCCATCTTTAAAAGAGATGAAAATGCAAAGCTCTGGAGCGGGTAATTGGATAAAACTTAGCTGCACGTAGAGCTTCTCAGGCCTCACTTCATTTTATGATAATGATAATTGAAAGTCGGGGGAGGAAGGACTAAATTACAGAGCTGGATTAACAAAATGCCCACGCTGGGTGCTAAATTCACTCTCGTTACACTTGTGCAATAGCAGTACTCAGCTCCAAGCCTCTGGTTATAGCACACTGACTCGATTACCGCCTTCTTAATCAAATTCTTCCTCGTCAATTGCATTTGCAGTCATTTAAAATGTGTTTCTTTTCTCGCAGTAGTAAAACACTCCCCTTAGGTCAGGCTATGCTTCAACTGTAGAACAAAGTACCTTCGTAGTTTTTAAAGCCAAAAGGACATTCCTAAACACTCATGTTCATGGGCTCAAAAATTATCCTCATTCAATAGCAGCCTTCAGTACATGAAGGCTCTTCTTTCACTTTATTTCTGCCACAAAATTCTCCATGACTTTCCTCTCCTGGGGCTAAATTTTACAACTGGCACAAGCTTAGATATTACACAGGTGGTGTTGTGCCTGAAAGGTCAACAGAACAGAATTTAGAAAGATTCCCTGTTTGTCAAAACATGTAAACTGTAAATAAAATCAGAATTCAATGATTTGCAAATTCTTTTCAACCTATATTCAATTGAATACACTACAAAGAGAAAATATTTAATGTGCAAACTGATAAAGCTTAGTGTTTTTGGTTACACTCATTTTAATACAATAATGTGCCACACATTTTCAGTGAGAGACAGGTGTGAACTGCGGGCAGATCAGTCAAATACCTGAACTCTTTTACTACAAAGCCACAATGTTGTAACATATGCAGAATGTATCTTGCCGTTGTCGTGCTAAAATAAGCAGGGGCATCCCTGAAAACCAGGTTGGTTGGATGACAGCATATGTTGCTCCAAAACCCATATGTACGTACTTTTGTGTATTAATGGTGCCTTCACATAAGTGAGAGTCACCCATGCCATGGGCACTAACAAACCCCCACACCATCACAGATGGTGCTTTTAAACTTTGCGCTGATAACATTCTGGATGGTCCTTTTCCTCTTTAGCCTGGAGGATGTGACGTCTATAATTTCCATAAACAATTTGAAATGTGGACACACTTTTCCACTTTGCATCAGTCCATTTCAGATGAGCTCAGACCAAGAAATTTCAATTCAAATTTATTTGTATAGCGCTAATCATAATCGACGATTATCTCTAGGCGCTTCACAATTTAACGCCGAGACCTCAGATTATACAGACAGTAAACCCAACAGAACCACTGGGAGCAAGCCATGAAAAACTGGCAGTGTTTCTGAGTGCTGTTGATATATGACTTTCACTTTACATTGTATAGTTTTAACTTGCACTTGTAGATGTAGTGATGAATTGTGTTAACTGACAATGGTTTTCTGAAGCGTTCCTGATCCCATGTGGGAATATCCTTTACACAGTGATGTCGGTTTTTAACGGAGTGCCACCTGAGGGACTGAAAGTCATGGACATTCAAGGGTAGTTTTTGGGCTTGCCATTTAATTGCAAGAGATTCTTCAAATTCTCTGAATCTTTTGATAATATTACAGACTGCAGATGATGAAATCCATAAATTCCTTGCAGTTGTATGGTGACAAACCTTCTTAAACTGTTGGACTATTTGCTTACACTGTTTTCACAAAGTAACAACCTCACCCCATCCTTGACTGAGCCTTTTGCGGATGCTCTTTTCATACCCAATCATGACACTTGCCTACTTCCACTTCACCTGTGGAATGTTCCAAACGGGTGTTTCTTGAGCAGTCTTTAAGTTTTCCAGGCTTTTGCTGCCCCTGTCTCAGCCCTTGTGGATTGTGTTGCAGGAATTAAATTCAAAATGAAAAATTTGCAAAAGCATTAACCATCTTGTCTTTTTAGTGTTTTCAACTGAATATAGGTTGAAAAAGTTTTCAAATAAATGTATACTGTTTTTATTTATGTTTTACACCATGTCCCATCTTGGAACTGGGGTTTGTATAAGTTGCACTGGAACAATAAAAATGTAAAAATGAACTTCAAAATGTTGAATATTCCTGAATAATTACCTTACAGCATGGCCAGTTCTTCTTCTTTTAAAGTGTATTTTCAAGGTTCACTGTACTGAGCAGAAAAGGAGATACGAACGGATGAATCAAAGCTGAAGTAGATACAATTTTGTATGATATATAGTAACCTCACTGTCCAAACAATCCCAGCTTACGAATACATTATGTTTTTGACAAAAACAGCTGAAGCATACATTGGTTACAACAATCTGCAGAAGCATCTGTTGTCACAGTTTTAACAGATGGCACCTAACTGTGTTACATCAAACCATGTATGAGATATGTTTAAGGAATATAAGCAAATATCTACCCCTGAGAATATCTCATTTTGCCTTATTATACATCATTAATTTACTAAATTGGAAATAAGTATAATATCTACAGTATACCTCACGTATACAATAGTATTTAAATGCAATACCTCAGGATCAAAACTGTGAGCTACAACTGTTGATAGCCACCAAATTTTCAGTGTCATCTATCATCTGAAGAGAAGAAGCTGTCTGGATGTGTCATTGGGATGTCTGCTATGTCATGCATGTGACAACATTAAGAGGTCCCGTAGAGAGCTGCTCTTGCTAAGTGTTACTGCTTTGTTGTGGTGCTTGTAAGCTCAGTGACCTGAAGCAAAGGGTCTTACTCTGAAGAAAGCGAGTCTGGCACCAACCTCCATTTCACATGCAATTAGATAAGACAAGACAAAGGTCTATACCATGGCCTTTGTGCACAACTCACTTAACTCAAAAGGGTTAAAAAGAAGTGATATGGCAATTATAAGACTAAGCATCCAGTTTCAAATGTGAAATTAAAAAAAATATATTTGCAGTATACTGTTGCAGTTTCTTACCAACAGTGCCAACCGTTTTCTTATTACTAATGGCCACTCTACTGTACAGAGACAAAAAAACTAGAAAATTTGCAATCTCTGAAGAGCTTGCATTGGACTGTTGAGTCAAAATAGTTGAACTTGCTGGAAAAATGCAAGAGTTAAATTAACTATTCAGTGGCGTAGTAATCAAAGGATGAAAGCACTGTCGTTGCTATGGTCATGTTAGGGTTCTCCATTTCCTATGGGAAAAAAATTGTCAAAAAAGCTTAATATTTTAAAAATTATAAAGGCTAGAATTATGAAAAGTAATAGCAGGGATGTCCTGAAAAAGCTGAACAATGTGAAGTTTGAATGGTTTGAATCAGACAAAACATGTAGAATCAATTAAACGACAAAAAACGTTTGGAAGTGGAAGAATAATAATGCCTCATATGAACGTTCAGAAAACTAGAAAGTACTCTGAGACTGCAGACCAACACAAAGGCAGCTCACTTCTCCCAAATGGACACAAATACTGAATATAGCACAAAGAATAACTCGATTTTAGGGCTGATCTTGATCACTATCTGAATCTTTTAAAGTACACTCCTTATCAAAATTTTAAGACCTTTTGAAAAATTGCAAGAATGTACATTTGCACTGTTGGATCTTAACAAGGTTCTAAGTAGTGCTTCAAAATGCAAAAAGAAGAAATGGGAGTGCGACAAGAAAAAAATTTGAATAAGCAATTTATTGCAAACAACCATTGAACTGAAAAAGGCTGTTCGTCAGTTGATCAAAAGTTTAAGACCACAGCCTTTAAAAGCCCATATTGTTGCAAAAATGTGGATTCAGTGTCATTTTATGTCAGGTCGCCACACTGTCATGACCTCCTCATGGCAAAGGCAAAATGCTTTCTGTCTTTGAATGGTCAGATTGTTGAGCTGCATCAGCAAGGCCTCTTGCAGCGTGCCATTGCTGCTGAGATTGGACGCAGTAAGGCAGTCATTTTAAACTTCTTAAAAGATCCTAAAGGTTGTGGAAAAAATAGTTGAGTGGTAGACCCAAAAAAATTTCACCAGCCCTGAGCCAGAGGATCAGATTGGCTGTCCATCAAGACACGGGATGATCCTCGGCCCATATTAAGCTTGTCACTGGTGCCACCTGCAGTCCCATAACCATTAAACAGCATCTGTGAGAGAAGGGTCTTAAGAACAATAAACGTCTTCAAAGACCTCGTCTCCTTCAACGGCACAAAATTGCCCGTTTGGAGTTTTCATGAGACCAAACCTGGGACATTGAAAGGTGGAAGAAAGTTTTATTCTCTGATGAGAAAAAATTTAACCTTGACAATCCTGATGGTTTCCAACATCACTGGCATGACAAGATCCCACCTGAGATGTTTTCTACTCGGTACAGTGGAGGGGGCGCCATCATGATCTGAGGGGCTTTTTCCTTCAATGGGACAATGGAGCTTCAGGTTGTGCAGAGGCGTCAAACGGCAGCTGGTTATGTGGAGAT
>JAQQAE010018100.1:0-11284 GCA_029823295.1 Pseudamia nigra
ATTCAAGTTATTTCTGTGACCATTGCGGGTTTTTCTGTCATTTACAGAGGGTACCAACAATTTTATCCACATCTGTACATCAGTGTTTCTAAATTAGGGGTAGGATCTAAAATGAGATGCAATCTCTTTTATTTTAGATCATTATTTTGCTCACTTGTGTTCTTTTTTGATCATGTCATTCCTTTTTCCACTGTGTTTTATTTTATTAAATTTTTGATACTAATATGTTCATTTTCTTATCACTACTTCACCCTGATTTGGGGTCAGGATGAACTTTCATGGATGTGTATCGCCATGGCAACTGCTATGGAACAGTAATATCATGGGACATGCAGGCAGAGAGGCGTCCTGACTTTCTGTTGGGACTGATAAGGCTACACATGCATCCAATTTGACATGATCACACTCCACACTACATAACCAAGGCTCTCTGGAAATTTGCTTTGTAAATGAATGTTGTGTTGCAACTTGTCTGCTAAATGTGCTGAGGTTTTTTTTTCTATGTGCTATAATTACAGCCTAGTTCTGGATACAGTATTTTTTACTCTACTATCCCAATGTGCCCCCCCCCCATTTTCCACTTTTTCCCCCCTCTTAAGGTTGGCATGAACCCAGTTTGCTGATGTTTATGAATTTCCTCATCTATCTATCTATCTATCTATCTTGTTGAGTTAAGTGTATTAAAACCCTACGATATAAGGATTACATTTCAGTAAAATAATTGACATATTCAGTTCAACTAAATTGTATTTTTTTATAATAAATAATAATAATATTTAATAATATATACAGGTTTTAGAGCAACACATGCTGCCAAGTAGACAACATCTTTTTCAGGGAAGACTATTTCTGTCAAAAAAACAATGCCAAACCAATTGTACACATACAGCGTGGCTCTGTAGTCAGAGTATGACTGCTAAACTGGTCCACCTGCAGCCTCAACCTCTGAAAATAATAATAATGGATTGGATTTATATACATATTTTCAAGACACCAAAAGAACTTTGCATTGAATCCATTATTCATTCACTCCACAGCAGTCACACTGATGGTGGAGTAACCAATTTCCCCATATGTTCACCTTTTCTTCCGGGACGTCCACAGCTCGCAATTTAAGCCAGAATGAATGAATGCCGATCAACATCCCACAACAGCCCACACCGGGATGGTCGTTACTGTTCACTGGATGCCTCACCTCCTCCTCCTCCTTCTCCCTTTAAGACAATATACCACTGTTCTCGTATAGCAGCTCAAAGCTAAAGCCAATTACTCCTTTCAAATCCAATAATGATACCTATCATGTGCTATACTAGCAACCTCCCCAGATCAATTAAAACTCAATTAACAGGATTCATGTGGAATATAATCCAACTGCACTACTGTCCAAATCCAGTTGTGATAATTAGGAATAATTTCCCAGAGCCAGAGGCAAAAGTACATCCATACTTTTACAGATACAGCAGCAATACATCACTGTATATGTACCCTGTAGGCTTTGAATCAATCTATGAGACCCAGTTCAGTGTGTTCAGTAGGTGAATATGCACATCAATCAATCAGCACCCCTCAACTCTAATTGCCTAAATCTCTTGTATGTGAAATCTCCCGAGACACATCCTGAGGTCTAACCTACATTAAGGGCAGCGTGATGGAGAGGGTCTGCAGGGCTTCTGCTCTGCATGAGGGGACACAACATTCCTTTATAGCAATTTAAAAAGAGCTCATTAACGAGAAAAAGCAGGGGAAGGATGTAAATTATGCAGCTTTTTTAGTTACAGTTGTGGTTCGTACACTTTTTCATTTTTTTCCATAAACAGCTATATCAAATCAAATGTATTATTGTGTAGTCATCCACATCACTTAATCAGTTTTACTATTTAGATGTAAAAGATAATACGATGAAGACTGACCTTATTTTCTTTACCAGTAAATTAAGAAAATGAATAAAACAACCCACAAATATGAGTAAAAATTGGGCAAACGGTCTACCAAATCAATAAAAATGAACAAAATAAGCAAGGAAATGAACATAAAAAGCCACAAAATAAACTAATCCACAAAAACTACTAACCCAATCACAAAAATGAACAAAATCATGTGAACAGCATATAAAATGAACAAAAATAAACAAAATGATAAGGAAAATTAACAAAGGTGAGGAAAGTAATCCATCAAATTAACAACTTTAAATAAAATGAATAAAATATGAACCTTTTCAAAGCAGAAATGAACAAAAAAATAAAGAAACTAAACAAATATGAACAGAATAATCCATGAAATCCATTTTTAAAAAGCCCTTTGAGTTAACATAAATTACAAAAGAATGACCAAATAATGTACAAAATTTGAGCCACGTAATCAAAACAATTAACAAAATTGAACTAAATAATGAATAAAATAAACAAATATGGGCAGAACAATTCATAAAATCCATGAGACAGCCCACAGAATTAAAATATTAATAAAGACTGACCAGACAAGCCACAAAATATGAACAACAGAATCAAGAAAATTAAATTTTTCAAAATTTTTAAAGGAAATAAACAAGCATAAATAGAATAATGTATAAAATTCATAAAACAGACCACAGAATTAACAAAAAATGACTCAAGCATGACCAAATGATGCACAAAATGAACAAAATATTAACAATATAATCAAGAAAATCAACCAAAATGAAGGTAATATTTAAAATGAAAAAAATATGAACAGAACAATCAATTCTGATAAAATGATCCACAAAATGTACCAAAAATAAACAAAATAATACAGATTTCCACCCATTTTGGGCACCAGCTCCAAGTTTGGGAAATGCACATGAATAGTTCTTTAAATTAAATTTGGCATGGTATATTTGCTTCCTTAGGGAATTATTGAATTATGACTTTATGTAGTTAAAGTTGCACGTAAACTAGTGCTTGGATGAGAATAAACCTACCAAAAATGACTAAGAGCAATTATTTCAACAAACAAACTGAACTAAGTGAATCTAAAATTCAAAGTGTAGTTATTTGGCAGTTTCTTTCTGCCTTCTGTGCACAATTAATTCAATATTGGTAAAGTATTGGCTTTGCATTATTTTTAAAATCTGATGCTAGTGCGCGTTTTAACAACCTATGGCACCAAGTTCGTGCGTAAAGTGCGCGTTAGCTGTGATTGCTGTTCTTTTCATGGCTCTGGGTTGCCTTCAGCACCTCTGTACCGCATTACCGCGCATCTCTCATCATGAACACGGCCGACTTACGTCTCTGAAGCGATTCCAGTGCTTGATCTTGCGGCTGTACTGTGAAATGGTGGACAGCCACTGCTCGTCTTCCATGAAATTCCCCGTTTTTTCCGCCTCTTTGACGCTCTTCGCCTCGGTCTCTTGGCTCGAGCCCAATAGCATCACTAGCAGCGGCGCCACAAGGCACAGCACATCCCATAATACCACCATGGTTCCACGGCGGACTGGAAACAGCAACAACAAACACGCACCGACTGACGGCTGGACTCTACTGACAGGAGGCAGCGGAGGGAGATGAAGAAGTGGAAGAGGAGGAGGAGGAGGAGAGAGAGAGAGAGAGAGAGGATGCTGAGGCTGGAATAAAACCGCCAGCTGATTAGCCTATAGGAGAGAGAAAGGTGATGGAGGGGATAAAGGCATTGTGGGTAGTAATTACTTGAAAGCCTTTATTTACGCGGCTTTGTGGAAGGTGTGATTATCGCATCATATGTCACGTGACTACTTGCTTTAATTAACTAATAATTAGCTACGTGTTGTTTTCACGCTCAACATGCACATAAAATGCCACGTGTCTGGTTTCAGTTCCTGATTGCAAGGTTTTAATAATGTTCATAACCAGCATGGATTGACTTGGATAAAACAGACACTAATGAAACAGAGGGGAAATGTATGTGGCAGTACAAGCCTATGATACACTACCAGTTATAAATGTAGACATTATGAGCACTTTTAAGGATGTTTCTTATCATTGCTATGCAGATGATATTCAGCTTTACATCTCTTTTAAGCCCCAAGATGTCTCCAAGCTGCAGGTGCTGCTTAAGTGTTTGGATTCCATTAAAAATTGGATGGCAGACAGTTGCCTCCAACTTAATAATTAGAAAACAGAAGTTCTTGTATGCGCTCCTAGCAGATCTGTGCCCCCCGGTAATGGAGAATCTTGGTTCCCTGACTTCTTTTGCTAAGTCCACTATCAGTAACCTGGGTGTGACTTTTGACTCTGCTTTCACTCTGGATGCACATGCTAAATGTCTTGTGCGTTCTTGTTTTTATCATTTAAGAAATATTGCTAAATTGGCTTGTATTGTGTCACAGGCTGAATTAGAGATGATTATACATGCATTATAGCTTCGCATCTGGATTATTGTAACTCCGTTCACCTGTCTCAGTAAAACCTCCATGGATTGTTTGCAGCTCATCCAGAATGCTGCTGCAAGGCTTCTGAAAAGGTCTTGTAAACATGTTCATGTCACCCTGCTTTTAATTTCACTGCATTGGCTCCCTATCCATTTCAGGATCCAGTTTAAGATCCTGGTTTTGTCTTTCAGAGCCCTGCATGGACAAGCACTCTCTTATATTTATGAGCTTTTAAACTTGTATGTCACCAACAGGACCCTAAGATGGTCTGATTAGGGTCTGCTGGTTGTGCCTCAGACAAGGCTGAAAACTAAAGGTGACAGAAAATTTGAGGCTGTTGCATCCAAACTCTAGAACTCCCTCCCCTTGAACTTGAGCTCTGTGGACTCTTTTGAAAAGCCGCTGAAAATACATCTTTTTAAAATGCATTTGGATAACTTACTCTTATGGTTTTGTTGTGTTTCTTAAGGTGTTTTATTGTTGCTGTTTTTATGTTTGCATTTGGCTGTAAAGCACTTTGTGTGTTTTTTTCTTGAAAGGTGCTATATAAATAAAACTTTACTTGCTTACGTACTTAGACACACTTCTCCTTCAGTGGCTTTTCTTTATTTTTATTATTTTCAGCATTGCATATTAATACGAACAATAACCAAACTGTAAAAGAAAATGTATGGAATTATGTAGTAAATGAAAAAAAATCTTAAACAACCCAGAGCATGTTTAATGTAGCCATGATGACAGCTTTGGATTCTGTCCTCAGATTCATGAGGTAGTCACTCTGAACAGTTTTCAAATCTCAGTCAGGTTCATTTCTGCCCTTCCTTGCCTTCTAAATGTGCTTTAGACCATCAGTTATCATGTGCAAAAAAGGGTGGGACAGTCAGTAGCCCTATTAGTTCTACTACAACTACTGCACAAATCCATATTATGTGAAGAAACTGAATTAAAGGTGCAGTCTACACTGTTGGGAAACTGGCTAGTTACTGATTATTTGTGGCGGACTGCTATAAATTATTGGACAGGCGACCTGCCAGGCAACACAGAGTTGAAAACAATATCCACTGCACAACCATGTCAGTTGCTCTCTTACTTGTGAATGAGCCATGTATGTTCATTCCGGGGATACAGGTGACACTTGTGCACCTGTTGCAAGCTGTGTTGACTGGCAGGTCACGAAACAGTACAAATGTTATTTAAGGAGCCTTGATTCCGGTTATCACATTTCTCTGTGTTTCATTTCAAATGCAAAATCTCTTACCACTGCATTCTTTATGATTTAATTTGCTGGACATCATTAACCATTCATAGACAACAACAGCAGTATACTGAATGTTCATTTATAAAGCTTTGATGGGTAAACTCTGAAAATACCTCAATTCTTTTCTCTCTGTCAGCTCTGGTCTTTAACATCTGCATGCCTGCAAGTGGTTGCTCTTGAAAGTTCTTGAAAGCTTTAACAGACCTCAGTAAAAATATTTTCCTACCATGCACCATGGTCATGGAACAATCATCAAAAAGTGGAACCAACTCCAAGTCTGGGTCCGGGATGCACACACTCTGTACCTTTAAAACTAGGCTTAAAACTTTCCTTTTTGACAAAGCACATAGTTAGGGCTAGGTCAGGTGACCCTAAACCCTGCCTTAGTTCTGCTGCATAGTCCTAGGCTGGTGGGGGACTGTTATGCACCAAGCTTCCCTCTATTCCTTCCCTCTATTCCCTCTTTCCTTCACTCTGCTTTTCTCCATCTCTTGCACTTACAGTATTTCCATGTCATCTGTATTGTGTCATTAACTTTGTCTTCCCTCTAGGTCTGTGGTTCCTTCCCCTTGATGTGTGTTTGCTGATTGTGGATTGGTCCAGTGTCTGTGGATGTCATCCAGTGTCTGTGTTGTTTGTTGTTCTGTCTCTACTCTGTCCACAAACCCCAACCGGTCGAGGCAGATGGCCGCCTACCCAGATAACGTTGGTTCTGCTGGAGGTTTTTCTTCCCTTAAAGGAAGTCTGTCGCCCTCGGCTTGCTCTCAGAGGTTCTGTTGGGTTTTCTGTCCACAGAATCTTAGGATTTTGGCCTTGAGTGGTGAAGCACCTACTGTAGATATAATCTTGGATTATGATTGGTGCTGTACAAGTACCATTGAACTGAATTGCAAGAAAGGTCTTATACTTAAAACATTCAAATCCATTAATGATTTTAAGAGTATCATAAAAAATGCAGTGAGGGAGAAATGACATTGTTTTCCTTGAGAGGCCACTGTGCCTGAATAGCTGTTTTATTGTTCATTTGTGTATCATGTATGTTTTATATTGTTCTGATTTTGTATGGCTGCTACCCTGGCCAGGTATCCCTTGTGAAAGAGATTTCTGATCTCAGTGAGACTTCCAGGTTAAATAAAGGTACATAAAATAAAATGAAATAAATTAAGAAGCAAGAAAATCCTCCCCTCAAAAAAACTAGGAGCAGGGAAATATGGCAATTAATGACACAATGACAGTTACAAGCAGGGGAACTTTTGAAGCAAATTAGTTCAGATGCTTTTACACTATCACTGTGGCATGCCAGGAATGAGGACATGGACAACATGAAACCAGTAGCCACCTTTTAGATAATAATAAAAACATTTTGATGTAAATGTTGTAATTTTTGACACAACACCATTGCATGTCATATCAAATGACATATTTTACCATTGCATGTTAGAATTGTTGTATTGCACCATCCCTTTTAGTCCAGATTACAATATTATGTGTTCTTAAATTTAGCAGTCTAATTCTATTCTTTTCTTCTCCATTATATTGCTCTTATTTCTGTTGCGACAGCTGCACCAGAACTTTGCAGAGAGTCATACTTGGCAAAATGTAGCAGTGATGAACTCAGAATCTTAGGACTGATGCCAGAGTAGAACAACAGAAGCTGCATCATATGTGCGATATTTCCAGAGGGTATTTTCCTCAAGTGACAATGGTCCAAACTCACCATGTAATATCACCGGCTCAAGTAAATAATGTAGCCAAAAACACTTGCAACAGCCTTCACATCATGTTGTTACAGTAAATATGAGCAATTTGGGATAGGGCATGATAAATTAATGTTCTTGCTGTAGGAGTTATATTTTATTACTTATATCACAGTGATCGTGTATTTCTGGATTATATAATTTACCAAAAGGGGCTTTACAAAAGCTAAGCCTGCACAGGTGGAAGTGATAACATTAATGATGGTCTGCTCCCTTTATGTGTCCCACTAAGGCGGTGAGGCAGCATGTACATTACAAGGAACTGGAACACCTCAATACACAGCCATAATTAATATCATTAATTACAGCTGTGCAGCTTCTGCTAGGGTTTGCAAGTTTCAGCCAGGGAAAACACACACAGAACAAGAGGTACAGTGTAACTCGTATCTAAGAATTCACACTTCCAGTTAGTTGTCTATAAAACCCAGGGATGTTTTAAGAACAAGCTACGACACAGGTAAACGGCAACTCTTCATATCTGTGGAAAGCTGCTCAATGGCTATGAAGCAATTTTTTTAACGCTTTCACTCATGGTGTCCACTACACTGGACAAGAACAAGGTGACATTAACTTTATAGTAATTTAAATTTTTTTAAAAGCAAAGCAAAACAAGAATAAGACAGTGAGTGTTTTGACTTGAAGTGAAGAATGTAATCAGGAAAAAGAAGCTGCATATGAGGCAAAAGGTGCAAAATTGAATAAAAGTGAACAAAACCAGAAGAAAAACAAACAAAATGGGAAGGAAAATTAACACTACTAGACACAAATGAACAAACTAATGAAGAAAATAAACAAAATTCTATTCAAAAAGATCATTCTGGGCCGAGGTGTGGTACTGTTCACCACTGAGGGAATTGGCTTCACGTTTGTGTGCTTGTCTTGTTTCCAGTTCTCGGGACAGTGACAGAAAGGCGCTCTCTGATAAACAGGCGGTTGTCTCTCAAGATTGCGACTGTCACATCTTGTGACACACACACACCCTGTACAGCTGGGGGTGTCCAACATTGTGCCATATCTAACTTTGTGGGTCATGATGCATGGATGGGGTGATCTGGCCTCAAGCTTGAGTTTTGAGTATAAAGGTAGCGTCATCTCTCTCTTTAAGCATTTGTGTGAGCATCCTGCTGATGTACATATCTGCTTCTTATGCTATGATCATTACAAGGTGAAGGGTCCAGGTTAAGTGACTGGAGAAGTAAGCAATGGTATAGACAGAAGTCCAAATAGCTGCAGAACAAATGTAGAACACCATTCAAAGCAGCCCAAGCAGCTACCAGCAACACTGTGTGGTGGTTCCATCTATTTTGTGCAATGTTGTCATGAGCAGTAAAAGTGTAGATACACCATAAAGGAGGTGGACTTGGTACAAGTGTGCCACTGCATCCTGTTCCAATGTGGAACCACAACAAACATGTGTTGACATATCTGAAGTAAACCGGTAAACCTCCATGGTGCCATGCCTTACATAGATCATCTGTCATGACAGCATGTCTGTAGCGTTGTTCTACACATCTGTTAAATCCATTGCCCTGAGATCCTTTTTTTGACAAGATGGCCCAGCGTAGAGTAGATTAATAATGTCTAAATATTACAGAAAGGTAACATTTTTCACTGGTAGACTATTACTTTGTCCAAATTATGATTTTTTTGTCATTTATTTTACCCTATTTTGGATGGCATTTGTGTTGCAAACCTTGGAGAATTTTGCCAAAATGTTCATGCGACATGGTTTATGAAAATGGTTCAATACGTATTTACATGGGTAATATATGAAAGAATTAGCTGACATCTGTAAATCACATTCACCTGTCCCTTTAGAATGGATGGAACAGAATCTGCCTATAGTCTCTTAAAGAGGGGGGACAGTGGAGAGACCACGTGACACTATAATAGGGAGTTACTCGCCAGTTGACCATCATGCTCCCATTAGTCTGTGGCCCACAGAAGGAATCTCTGAGACTGACGGGGGGTCCGGACCAGGGAGTCATGGATTCAGTGCCGCCCTGGTGGTTCATGAGAGACTGCTTTAATTGTAGTCTGGACAAGGATATATCTTCCTCAAAATAAGTACAAATATGTCCTGCCTTAAAATTGCTCACCCCCTTTTGGACAGAGGAAGGAATGTTACTGCTATCTCTTGGTGTAAGAGAAGTCAGTCCAAGGTAACACTGTGAGACAAATCATCCCTAATACTTTTGACAAGCCAAATTTTATTTTGGTGTTTTTTTGGGTCAGAGCCGAAACCTGCAAGAAGTGTGATGAAAAGCCCTAGAAAAATGAGTACCGTTGCTACTGTCAACCGGCAACTGGAGGAAAATATATAGCATTATCATTGACATTAATAAAGTGGTGAAGTGAAAAAAAAGCATCAGTGTATGCTTCTACATCTGTCAACAACATAGGGTAGAAACATCACTTTGGTTGCTTGAGTGCATTGATGGGATACGTCAACACAGCCACCAAAGTAATCACCCAATTTTAAAGATAAAACTGTTATGTGAAGGAGGGCAGCTGTATTTTCCGAATAAACATGTACTTCAGAACCAATTGCAATGAATAGTTTTTATACTCAGGTTTATGAGCATCTGTTATGCATTAAAAGCAAGTATATAAGACAATTTTTTTAACCACAGCTTATTACAGAAAGGTAGAGACTGACAGAAAGCCCACTGCTCTCCCATCCGCTTGTATGTGTTCAGGCAATTGTTTTGCCAAATCAGTATGATGTACAATTCAGCAGCCAATGTGGTGTTTTAGTGTCTATATTAAAGGTTGACTGATTATCGGCCGGACCGATTATCTGCGCCGATATTTGGAATTTTGATGTATATCGGTATTAATCAAGAAATCAATTATAAATTGGGTTACAGTGGTCCCTCGCTATATCGCCCTTCACCTTTCGCAGTCTCGCCGTTTCGCAGATTTTTTTTTTGTGCAATTTTCATGTATCTTTTTTTTACAGCATACAAATGTGCATTGTGTTCTATGTCCTGATTGGCTAAAGGAGAACCCACACATTGTGTTCTGTGTCCTGATTAGCTAAGGCCACTGTCACTCATCTCCTCCATGTTGTGTCTCCTGTGCTGTGCATTGCAGAGTGCGTTCAGCTTCGCCGGATTTGTTTCATCGCTGGTGGTGTGACTCTGAAGTACTGTGTGTTTGCGGGTTTTCTCTCTGACGGAGGCCTGCAGTGTCAACAAGAGCCTTCATTGGGGGGGTTGCTGCGGCGGAGTGGCGCTGTGGTGGTGGAGGGGAGGGGGGCTGTGACGCGTGGGTTAATATTGGTGGTTTCTTATGTGTCCAGCTTCCTTAAAACAAATATAATAATTGTAAAAAAATTAAGTTGACTACTTCACGGATTGAGCCTATCGTGGGTTATTTTTAGAACGTAACCCCCGCAATAAACGAGGGACCACTGTATGTCATTCAGCTGTCTCCCTCTCTCTCTCCTGCCACTTCTGTCTCCAGCATAGATCGGCCCACGTCTATCTTCAGTTCTTCTTCAGTTCAGAGCTGATAAAGCTTCCAGGATAGGTAGCGAAACATCTTCAAACCAAATTTCCAGTCCAGTCGACAGAAAGAAAACCACACGCCTTGGACACGGCAGAGAGGTAAAGTTTTCTCGTGTGGAGAAGCTCCAGAGAGCAAACACATGTCGATGGTAAACGCAGAAAACTCCCAAAATTGTAATAAACATCCCAGTGCTCTATATCTCACAATTACTACTAACGTTACAGTGTGCAGCAGAATAACATAAGAGTGGAGTAAACATTAGCGGTAGCTCTGCTGGCTCCTAGTATCGTATTTTGCGGGTGATATGTCGCTCCGCTATGTTAGTCGCATGAGCCAAAAAATGCATAATGAAGAAGAAAAAACGTGTATTAGTTGCTCTGCAGAACAGGTCGC
>JAQQAE010018101.1:0-11284 GCA_029823295.1 Pseudamia nigra
TCGGTGGTTCTGTTGGGTTTACTCTCTGTATAGTCATGAGGTTTCGGCCTCAAATTGTGAAGCGCCTAGAGATAATCAGCAATTATGATTGCCGCTATACAAATAAAGATTGAATTGAATTGAATAGAAAACCCACATCTGTGTGAAAATCACAAACACATTACATGGTGAAACTGAGGAAAAAAAATTTAAGGTAAAGTTGTTTAACTATTCTCAGAAGTATATATATATATATAAAAAAAAACTTTTCACCTCTGATGAGGTGCCCTGATGCACGCCATGGGGAAGCGAGTGATGCCGTGTTAATGCTGAACAGTATCTACAGGTTTTAGTTTGTCTTTTTCAGTGTTTATTTCATCCAGACTGTGCACGTATTTTAACAGCATGGCTCCATAGTAAAAGAGTTCTGGTGCCGAACTGGCCCGATGCCATCCTGACTTGTCACTTTTTAAAATGTCGAAACGTAAAATGATCCACTGGAGGAGTCTTCTCGACGCTCTGCTCCATGTACTCGTCTCTGATGCTGTTGTTGAATTTTTTTCTCTGTTCTGTGGACTTTTTTATTCGTATTTGGTCCGTTGTCATCTAAGACCTACTTTCCTCTGTGGTGTTATTTGCATTATTCAATCTGCTCAGGTTCATTAAAAGGTTTTGTGTCACAGCGATAACTTCACAGAAACTCATTTATGTGGAGATTAAATATATCCGGTTCTACCTAATGATACGGTCCTTCTGAAACTTGAAACCCAAACTGGTCCATGGAGCCTTTTTTATTTATTCACCAATTGTATTTTATGCATTTTTGTCAACACATTTTTATTATTTAGTTCATTTTTTTATTATATTTAAACTTTTTTCTTTCTTTTATGTATTTTTCTTATTATTATACTTTAACATATTATTGTTATTATATGTCCCACACACTGATAATGTCTTGCTTTTACTGTAATATGTTCTGACTAGGTTCGACTCATGTCGGGGATCTGAGGGCAACATCGAACCCCAGCTCGCCGTCGTCATCGCCGCACACCCCCAGCGCCCTGGGCAGCGGCGTCTCAGATCCGGTTCTGAACGGAGGCCTGTGCTCCGCTGCGTACTGCGGCTCAGCAGGAGGTGAGCGCTCCGTGAGAGAGGGACCCTCAGGGAAGTGAGGGGGGGGGTAGTGAGCAGATGTACTTCTGAACACTGTCCCACCGCTGCTGCTGCAGCTGCATGAAGGGGCATATTTCAGTGTAGTTCAGTCACATTGCACTGTTACATAATTAGTTCTGATTGTGGAGTTCAGATGATTATTAATGTTTGTGTCTCTCTTCATATCTGGGCATTATTTAGTTAATTTTCTTTGTTGTTGTTTATTCCCTTGATTATTTTGTTAATTTTCAATCCTTTTTAAGATTTTTGAGGAGTATTTTTGATTGTGTGCTTATTTGTTCATCCCAATTTAATGAATATGAATAACTGTTTTATTTTAATCATGTAAAATGATCAGGAGACCCTTCATTCCCACCACCATCAGACAGCTGATGAAGACTGAAGATATTTTAATGTATGCCTCCTAATTCTAACATTATGGAGGAAATGAGCATAGGTTCACTAGGAAGACAAACTGAGCTGCCTTGGTGGAGGTCTGCCCTCTCTGAGGGGTTTAGAGTTAATCTAAAAGTGTTTACTTCCCATGCTTTAGACCTCTACTTTCACGTGTGATGCCAAAAATCTCAGAAATTCAAAATTAGATTAAGTACATCCAATAGTTTATATAAAACAACCCCAAAACATGGATTTTGACAATGTGGGATCTTTGAAAAATAGACTTTTTCTGGTTTGAATTTAACTCCACATCACAGCTGTGCTCCAGCATTCAGGCCAAATAAAGAGTTGTTTATGCAATGAACACGTCTAATAGTTTCTTCCACTGTTTTCTCAGGAACAACCCCGAACTCCCCAGTCAGTCTGCCCAAGTCACCCACGTTCCCATCAGGCCGTGCACCTTGGAACGACGAGTGTTCCATCTGTTATGAGAACATGGTGGACACGGTCATCTACGCCTGTGGACACATGTGTCTCTGCTACATCTGCGGCCTCAAACTCAAGAAGATATCCAATGCCTGTTGTCCCATCTGCAGACGGCCCATCAAAGACATCATCAAGACCTACCGGAGTACATAAAGGGGCGACGGCAGACAGACAGACGTACGCCCTGACAGCATCCTAAACTTAGAGTCAGGCAAAGAAATATCTAGGAAAGTTCAGGGAGAATGTACTGTGGTATTTTGTAGTTGTGTAGAGTAATTCATGGGCTGTTGTGACCTTTTCGAAGCCTGTCTCTTTGTGGGGAAGGTTGCCGACACTACTTCCCTGCTGAGAGTCCGCTGACTTTCTTTTTGCCTGAAGTGTTCAAGAGCAAATACTGAACCAATTTCAAAATCGTTACTTTTGTTTGAGCCATGTAGTGCAATTTAGAGACTCTCTAATTTGCGCTGAAGCAGTTGTGATCCTTTTGCAGGTGAATATCTGGAATAGCTCCATCAGAGGACGACAAAAGCTCTAAAATACACCGACGGCCTGATGTGAACTTCTGACTTAATGAGTCACAAAAAGCACATGATCATTTCAGTGCATCACAACTTGTGTCTGTGTCACTGAAGAAACACCATGAAGTGACGGGTTCATGTGATTGTCGTGGTGGTAAATTATGTGTTTAGAGAAGTGAGTATGTAAAGTCGGATTCTAAAGACCTTGTATAATCTAATGTACATCTATGGTAGTTCTATTGCAAACGTCGATGGTAGATGTGTTGTCGTGCTAGCTAGCTGCTTGCTCTGCAGTGTGGTATGTTGCACTGAAATCAGCATCGTCCTCTCGGAGAAGCCCTATTGCAGACAGAGACAGTAAAAACCTACAAACCCCCGTCCAGCAGACTCAGCAGCTCCGAAATCTCGAAAGGAAACAGGAAGTGGAAATAGAGTAATGTGGATTCTCCTCAGGGTCATGAAGTGAAAACCTCTACCTAGAACCTATTACACTGTGAGTGCAAATTGACACATTTTCAAAACTAGTTCCCATAACCACACGTCAAGGATTGTTGCCACACTACGAGAGGCCGCCGCAGGTACAACACCGCCTCCTGCCTTAAACCCACATCTCCATCCGTTACAGACACGCGTCTCACTCCAAAAAGCCCCGTGAAATCACCAAATGATGCTTTTGTGCGTCACAAACATTCACTTGGTGGAGAAAAGCACATGCTATTTTTGTAAGAAAATACAAGACATTTCCATTAATGAATTGAAATGTACAATTGTGATGGACATTTCACCAGCAGCAGCAGTCCTTTAGAGAATTCAGTTCAGGGGCAGGATTATAAAAAGTTTGTATTTAAAATATTTGTATTATTCCTTTATCCCCTATTCATCCCGACAGACTTCATCCTCATCTGTGTGTACATACAGCAGCTCAGAGATAAGCCATAATGTATGAACAGGATATTATGTGGAGCTGGGAAACTGTTTTATTAAAGAATCCTTCATTTTGTAGATAATCACGTGATGGGGCTCAAACGTATGCTGCTACAGTTTTTGCCAGATCTCCCTGATTGTGGCAAACGCTCACATCCCTCCTCCAAACAGTTTGATGACACTACTGCTTAAGTGTTAACACAGATTAAGGATGTGTGTGTGCTCGAACTGAAACAAAAAAGGAAAGAAAGTGCTTGAACTGATAATCATGTTTTCTTCTTTTTGTGGGTTTGTTTTCTTTCCAAAACCATGAGAAATGTACACTTCTTGTTTTTTTACAGACGGGTGGCAGATTAAATAAAACACCTGAGCAAATTCCAAAAAGAAGCAGGGATACTGTGTACAATGTAAATAAAACAGAATGTAATAATTGGCTAATATCACATGTTGAAACGGAGCCATTTTACATCCATCCATCATCTTCTGCTTATCCTGGTCGGGGTCACGGGGGCAGCAGCTCAAGCAGCTCTGGGCGGACCCCTCCTCCCAGGTGGAGCTAGTTTTGGCAACCGGGGATTGGACCACCCAGGCCCCCGCCTTCGGCTGCCACCCAAACCACACAGCACCGGAACGTTACACCCCTTCCTGCAGGTGGGGGGTCCACAGGAAAGCATCGTCATAAGGGTCTTCTGACTTGCTTTTTGTCTGACCTGTCACCTAGGACCATTTTGCCTTGGGGAAACCCTACCAGGGGCGAATTGCCCCCCACAACATAGCTCCTAGGATCACTCAGGTTCGCAAACCCCTCCACCATGACAAGGTGGAGATTCAAACAGATTCAACATATTTATTAGTTTTCAGTCCATGTCATAAACACAGTCACCCGAGAGGTTTTGACCTGATGTCCACTTCCATCATCAGAACGCTGAATGAGTGAGGGTACTGTAGAATCAGGCCAACAAACCCCTTACCTAGACTTTCTGTTTTTTGTTTTTAATTTGTCACCTGTCTGTAAATCGTGAGGAGACGTGGGTTTTTTTGTACCTTGCAGCCATAAGAACCAGTACAGTGAACAATCAGGACCACATTACTTGCCTGGTTTTATTTACTATCCTTGAATTTCAGATGTTCTTTTTGGTAATTGATCTTCTTGTGTGTTCAGCCCATGTGTATATTTCTAGCTCTTTAGAATCTGAAGCCATCGCTTTATGGTAATGATAAATGTCACTTTATGAAGCTACTGATTGTAATCTTCAATGTTTAGGCCAGTGTGGCTCTTTGAGCTTCAACCATGGCGTCTTTTCTTTTGTGCAGACACTGACCAAATTGAAAAAAAAAAGTTTCTTATTACATTATATAACTGTAAATCCTTGGTGCAATTTGAACTTTCAAACGTGTATTTTTACTTTTTTACATCCGCATCCAGCAGATCCCATGCGGACATGGATTTTTCTACAGACTTTCAATTGTAAATGATTTCATGCACTTTTCATCCCGTTATGTTTTACTCCAGAAGATGTGAGCGATCCTGTAATGCACTATTTATTTGTCCAACACCATGTGGACTCTGAACCTGATTTTCATGTGTGTTTGCACACATTCATACTGACGTAACTCCTCTTTTTCTGGCCAATCACACAGCAGCAGCTCACACAGTCTTCTTGTGGAGCTTTTTGTCATGCATGAGTTATGTACTCAGCGTGAGCTTCGGGACCAATAGCAGACGAGCACATGCTGGGACACTCGGCGATCACTTAGACTGGAAGCAACATGTAATATTAGAAAAACTGCAGTGTATTTTGCTCTTTGGCCATTGTTGTGACAGCAGCTCAAGCGATTTGCTAACCTGTAATTTCTTTCTTTTTTTATTTGAAACAAGTGTTTGTGAGCTCTTTTCAGTGTGAGTCAGATGATTGTGGTGAATAAACTTTCCAGATGTGTTTGAACAAAGAACATTTTGTTTCATATGTTTCATGTGTATTTTTGGGTTAAGATTTACAGATCCACTGGGTATCACTCAAACATTAAAGATGAGGCTCAGAAAAATAAGAAGCATCTGTTCAGCAGCGCGACAATGACATAGATCTACAGAGGGAATAGAGTTCCTCTTCTGTTCCAGGGGGCACTTTGTCCCTCCCCAACTAGTACAAAACTATGATCACATTAGAATTAACCTACACACTGTGTTGTATCATCCTCTGGATTCGATGAAGTCATGTTCATAGTGTTCATCGTGATACACACACAGCTTCCACAACACAAGGTCACAAATAAAGAGGAGCAGTAACATGTTTGTTATGACGCATCGTCTGCTCGTCTGTTTCCTTTGCATTGTCACTTTGTTCAGACAAGGAGTCAAAGCTGGTTTGAACCTTTTTGTCCAATCTTTCACGTCACTCTGTCCCATCCCAATCTGCACACTTTAAAACCATGGATACAGTTGTGCTCAAAAGTTTACACACCCTGGCATAATTTGTACCATTCTTTTAAAAAAATAAGTATTGAATTTGAATTGGTGTTAATAGAACTCTCATTTTCCACGTCTTTACCAGAGTTTGAACACTACTGACTGGCATTCTCCTTTTCCTGTTTTATAAAGTTTAACCTTGTTACATCCAAGAAAATGCAGATGACTGTGCTAACAACCACACTTTATTTTCATTCGCACTTTTCCATACTGCCGGCGTAACGCATCACAGTGTCGTGATGTCACTACGTTATGGCGTACGGCTGTATACTACACCTTTGACATTTCTGTTGTTCTCCCCTTGACTCAGAATCCAGCAGAGTACCGGTAAGTGCAGCACTAGATGAAATGTGCAGGGGTCTGTCAGGAGCCCACAGACTCACTAAGTTTTCATACACAGACATAAAAACATAAGCACAGCAGTCAAAGGTGTGGACAGGTACTGTTAACAGGCATTTAAACCTGCATGTGTCAACTTGTGTGTGTATTATCATGACAAAACTTCACGGGTATGTAAACTTTTGAACAGGACCATTCGGATGGTTCCACATGGATGATTCAAAAATAGATAATTGGCTTCACTGACCAACAGTGAAAGAAACAAAAGTTTATTGCATAATCAAATATATGTTCAATATTTCACATATTCTGCCAGTGTTGGTGTTTATTCATTTATGACTGTTCTACACTACACATGCCAGCCCACTCATCTACACTCACTGACTGTTCACACTGCAGTCTTAAAACAGGTGAACTTCAATAACAAAGTCGGCATCAGTGTGGGTTTATTATTTCAAACCATAATAAAACGGCTCATTATGGTTTGAAACACTCTTGCTGTGGTGATGTGACACTGGCTGCAAATGAAGTATGTGACGACCCAAACTACAAACCCAACCAAGGAACAAACCCTCAAATAATTCCACCACAAATTAAATATGCATTCAATGAAATTATAACTTTGTGTTAGAAACAAACAAACATTCTCATAGCTAACCTTTGTACCCCTACATTAACATGACATATTAAAATCATACTCTTACCACAGGAGCAGACACCACGCCACAGTGGGGCCTGTGCTCCCCGGGCCCTTTTTGAAACGTCTGTTCTTTCTCTCCCCTGATACAATAGTCTGTGTAAATTTGACCTGTGACCTAAATGTACAGACACTGAAATGTGAGTTGTGTTGCGACACGGCTGGGTCCTGCTGAGTCCAAAATCACCCTGGAACCCTTGCAGCCACAGTGATGGATTCGTGGAAATATTTCATTTTGAAAGATAAGTTGGTGGAGCTCATTCCTTTCAGAGTTGTGTGAATCAGACTGATTCATGACGTCTCCATATAAAACACCCCGGTGCAGCACATGGGGGAGAAGAGTAATAATGTCATGAAAAGACTCATCCACATCCAATAATATTCATCATTGTTCAAGTGAGCATTCACAGAGCTAACAGGTATCATCATGTCTCCATGCTAACATCTAATATTATTAGTTATTCGGTAAAAGCATTGATCATAAAAGAATTTCATTTCAAGACTCAAGGCCAATTTAAAGCGGAGTGTGTAATGTGCAGATCTATTCATGTGGAAATGAGTGTGAAAGGACAGAAAGGCTGGTCCAAGACAGACACCTACTGGACACTGGCTGCTACTGACCTGGTAGACGCTTTAATAGCTGACCATTTTCTGATTATTCAGATTTTAGTGTAGCGTTCAGGATGGTTCAGTATTTTTACTCCTACCTGACGGTTTCAGATACAGATGAACCATCCAGTTTTGTGTCTCAGTAAGCACAAACATCATCATATTACAGTTAAAAACATTGTGAAACATTTCTAGGTGACCAAGCTAAGCCAGTGGGAAATCTCTGAAAACCATGAAGCAAATTTTAAAGAAAGCTCATCTTGATAAAGATTTGATATCTGAACAATTATATTCTCACCCAAGAAACTGGAGCAGGATGCAGAACACTGGCAGACGAACAGGGAGGCGATGCTGAAGCGGAGTCAAGTCAAGACCAACTCAAGTGGAACCAAGTCAATTATGCAAGAGTGATTTTAAACTATGCAATTAAAATGTGTGATGGACAAAAAGAGCTGCATGTGTCAAAACTACACTCACGTATGAATGTCTGTTCCTATAAACAGTGGATGAATGACTACAAGCATAAAGTGAACAGCATCTGTGTTTGTGAATCTTCAGGGAATTATTTCCCAGCCCATAATTCAAATGTGCAGTTAGCATGTTTTAGCCAATTGTTTCCATTCATATTGATGGACTGTTGGCTGTGGTGCTCCTAGGTGTCCAGCAGCAGCAGCAGGTTTCAACAGGCTGTGTCCGTCCGTCCGTCAGTTTCGAACATATCTCACCAACAGTTTGACAAAATGTTTCAGATTCATAACATATGTTCAACTGGAACAAAGAATGAAGTGGAAGTAGTGGGGTCAAAGTTCACTGTCGCACTGCACAAGGTATGAGTGAATATTTTCAAATGTGACATAAACATCCACTTAGAGATGGACCAGTTAGAGTTTAATGGCCAGGGTCAAAGGTTAAGGTCATTGTAGTAACTGCAGGCAATTCAGTCATGTGCAGAGTACACAGAAACAGTACTCAAGTAAAAGTACTGTTACTTCATAATTCTGATGACTTACATAGAAGTCATCAAGTCTTCAATACATGGAATTTATTACAACCAAAAAAAAACTGCCTTTAAACCGGGATTGTGGTCATTTTTGTTTATTCTGTGAATATTTTTGATCATTTTGGGGGATTTTTGTTGCTCATCTTTTAACCTTTTTTTTAAAATCTCGTCACATGATTTGTTAATTTTTCCTCATTTTATATTGGCTTTTGTTCAGTTTTGTTATACTTTTTGATTATTTTCATAATTTTTGCTCACAGTGTTGCTTATTTTCTGACATTTTGTTCAATGATTATAATGCTCATTCTTGTCAATTTACTAGATGATTTTCATTTTTTGCTCATTTCGTTCAGTCGAGCAGGATCACCACTGCGACGACGCATCATCAGTTGCGTAAAACTAACCTGTCTCACGACGCGCTAAACCCAGCTAAAGTTAATGCTTTACTATTTTTAATTCAAAAACTTTGTTCAGTTTTTGAATTTTGAGATGATTATGGGGGGTTTTTTGCTCATTGTCCATATTTCTGTTGCTCTTCAAAATCATTTTTGGATATTTTTGCTTATTTGGCACTTAATTTATTCATTTTGATCATTTGCTTGATTATTTTACTCACATTTCTTCACAAATGTAATTACGATTTAAAAAGTATTCTACAAAAAAAGTATTCTCTGAAGTACATTTTATTGGAAAACATACTCAAGTAATGGAGTACTACACCTCTGCATCTGAGGGAATATGTTGTTAATGTCATTTAATACATAGATTATAACTCGTCTGTTTGTAGCGTCACAAAAAATACAAGTCACACTGAACGAGAAGCGCATTTTAAAGAGGAGTAAACGTCGAAACTATAATCTAATCCACGCCTAAACATGGAGGAGCTCTCTATGCATCGGACACTTTTTTTTAATCCTCTGTGTTTTGCATCCCCGCCTCTCCGTATGAACGATGGTGTGACCTGCTGAAACATCCTGAAAAGCTGTATTTTCCTTTAAGCGGTGAAGATTTGTGGCCACTGCTTCAGGACACTGTTGTAAGCATATATTTCACGTACTTTGAGCACAAGTGATAAATCTTTCCACGCAGCTTTGGATACAAGAGAGCAAAAAATTCCTGTCTGGCCCCTTTTTAGTGGGAAACTGGGGCTCGGAGAGCTCGTTTGTCTTCATTCAGCTCCCTCAACCTTTTCACACTCGCCTCTCATAACTCATACCTCGCTATATATACAACCAGCTGCATTTTTCTGCTCCTGCACATCTAAACTCACTTAATCTGGCTCAAACAATAAGGTGGAAAAAAGATAAATGTCTCAATCTGTAATATTACTGTCACATTGTATCGAGGTACATCAGGGGTCAGGATGGGGGCCCCAGCTCTTTAACAGCGGTCACACATGCACGAGGGGGGAAGCAGAGTCGGTGTAAAACAACAAAGATTATACATTTAATATTATTTCTCTTTTGGGCAATGCGAGATACAATGTAAACATGTACAAGATACAAAAGCCAATGGATCAAAGAAACAAGACATGAAATGAAAATGCCCCATTTTCAAAAGGAATGCACACGGTTCTGATGAACAGTTTGACGATGTGCAGCATCACGTCTGCATTCATCTCCTGATGATTTATACCTGGACCGTAATTTAAAAGGACAATTAAAGCCTCGTGGCATGTCTTTTGAAAAGAGGGAGTGTAAATGGGTTCAATGCAATTTGCATAACAACAAGAAGATAAAAGACAAAATAAGAATAGCACCTCCTTTTGGTCCGACTCGAGGCCTGTGGTTGTTCTCTGTTCTGCTTGTGTGTTTTACTTGCTGGTAGCAGATTGTACATGTATCACGGAGCTGTTCGAGAGCCAGTAGGAACACTGTTTTTATCCCATTTCAATGACTGATGAAGAAAGTCTCCATTTGATGCAAAAACAGTTAAATACATGTGTGAGCAGCTTTTCTGACTGTCACCATGTTCTTCAAGGGACATCATGTACACAACATACTCAAGTAAAAGTACTGATACTTTATTCATGAAGTAGTTGAGTAAAAGTAAAATGGTATCTAATCAAAGTCTACTCGAGTACTGGGTGACCTGTGAGGTGTAATTCATTTGTTATGGCCTCATACACTGTGTTTTGCTTATTTTTGTTTTTTTCGTGGGATTGCTGTCAAGCAAGGGAACAGACAAAAAGAAAAGAAGAAGAAGAAAAAGAATTCCACCCTTTTTTGGACCTTATCTCATCCTGCAGTTTTTGCCCAATTCACACCATTCAAACACCAAAACATCAAGCTCTTCTGGGACATTCCACGAATTGCGTTTTGTAAATCTATTGTTTGTAGTTTTTAAATAATGTAGGTTTTGTCCCATATGAAATGAATGCAGAACTCTAACAGAATATTTGGTTACCATGGCAACGACAGTGCTTTGATCCTTTGATTACTACAGTGGTGCCCCTCATAACGAACTCTTCTGGCAACAAAAAATTCGGACACGGATCAAAAAAATCGGCCAAAAATTTGAACCGCATAACAAAAAAAAAATTCGCTCAACGAAAGAAGACATGTCTACACCCGAGTCACATATGCGTCAGAGCGGCTAGCGCTAGCTGGCCTAGCTGGCTGTGAAACCAGACTGCCTCAGCATCAGCATCTATGAATCAGCTCAACTCCTTAATGCAGAACCCGACAGCGTGGTCCTGTGTGTCCTAGCCTCTGCCA
>JAQQAE010018102.1:0-11284 GCA_029823295.1 Pseudamia nigra
TTCATCTCTGTTGTCTGCTGACACGCCCCCCCGCCCCCACACACACACACACAGGATGTATACACTTTCATACACATATGTAGGTAGGTGACGTCTACCTGCAAATCCCCAGTGTGAGTCTTGACCTTTTCACTTGAGCCATGTTTCCCATAAATATCTTCTTTTGTGTGCTTGCTTTTCAATGTGTCTATATGTGCGCTTTCTCTGTCTATATCATATGTGTGTCTGTTTGTCTTTATCTCTTGGTGTTTCACTGCGGAGTTGACCTTTCCATCCCTGCTTTGTCCCAGATTAGAACTGACACCGCCCTCTTCTACAGACCGAACTGATACACATACTGACACCAGTACCCACAGACACACACACACACGCATGGGACTCACATGTACACACCGATGAACACTAACACAAACTTTTGAAAATCTTCAACATCAACAACTGTGAGTGGTTTCCTTCTTACACTAGAAACACATGGATACTGTGGATGCTTTAACTGTCAAACAGGTCAAAGGTACTTACTGTATATACCATTTCTAGTCCAGAGAAAATGTCCTCTGTTATTACATTAAGTAAGTCTATTGATAAAACAGTGTCTCATGTCATACTGAGTCAGCTCTATGGAAGCACTGGTATAGGTGTATTTTATAATTGTTTGTGTATTGTCTATTTTTCTTTTCTTTTTTTTATGGGCCTAGAGCCTGTTAAATAAAAAATAAATAAATAAATACTGTAAATCTCTGTTTTGCTGTTAAGTTGTTTAATTAAAGCACCCACCAGTTTACGTGGCCGTCAGTACAAAATGTCAGTGAAAGTGGGAATCTGCCCTCTCACCAAGCACAATGTGTATTTTTTTTATACTCTCTTACCAACAGCTCTGTTTCAGAGCACGGAACTGCCACCAAGGAAACTGAGCTGTGCGTCATACTTTTACCTTTATTCTGATCCATGCGTTTTGTGCGTTTCATAAGTTTTCTGTTTCATAATTTGTTTTCCTTTGCTTCTGACCCTTGTCCTGACACCTTTTCCCTAACCCTAAGAAAATGTCCATCCATCCATCTTCTACAGCTTCTCCAGGGGATTGGGTCGTGGGGGCAACAGCTTGAGCAGGGAATCCCAGACTTTCCTCTCCCCGGCTACTTCATCCAGCTCTTCTGGAAGGATTCTGAGGCGTTCCCAGGCCAGCTGAGAGACATAGTCCCTCCAGCGTGTACTGGGCTTTTCCCAAGGTCTCCATCCAGTGAGACGTGCCCAGAACACCTCATCATGGAGGCGTCCAGGAGGCAACCAAACCAGATGCCCAAGCCATCTCATCTGGCTACTCTCGATGTGGAGGAGCAGCAGCTCTGCACTGAGCCCCTCCTGGATGACTGAGGTTCTCACCCTATCACTTAGGGAGAGCCCAGCCACCCTGCAGAGGAAACTCATGACCTAAGGTCATGAGCTTTGGGTCATGACCAAGAGAACAAGACCCAGGATACAAGCGGCTGAAATAAGTTTCCTAAGAAAAATGTCTACGTCTAAACTTCATCCTAAATAAACTGTCTCGAGTGTGCAAGTGTGTGTGGTTATGTATGTGTTGGAAATGCAACCGACACCTCGATGGTCAGCCTGGAAGTAGGAACAGAACAGACTGTTTGTCTGACTTTAAAGATAAACACTCATGGGTCATAACTGAGGATAAGAACTAACTGTTAGTGTAAACTTTATGTCTTCCCTGTAGTTTTGTGCTTTCGCCCTCTCTGTTCTCTTTTGTTCTGTACTGTACCTTCATGCAGTTCTGTCCAGCTGTGGAGCTTTATGTTGCTGATGTGCTGTTGCTAGTCATGAACCTAGTTCATCTAGTGTCTGCGTTGTTTGTTTGCGCTACCTTAACTCTTTTCTTTTGTCTCTCCTCTGTCCTCTAACCCCACCTGATCGAGGTAGATGACCACCACCACAGAAGTCCAGGGTTCGTCTGGAGGCCTAGCCTTGCTTGCAGACAATGTGTTGGGTTTTCTCTCTGTATGGTCTTTTAAGCCTTCCGCATTGACTCGTGAAGTGCTTAGAGATCATCTTGGATTATGATCAACACAGGTGATGTCAAACTAATAACCCCCCCCCCCCATGAAAATGTTTCAGCATTTTAAACCTGCTAATTTCATTTTAAACAGTAAAATTATTCATGTTTATTTGTAAAGTAAATCAGAATTATTTTGGGAAAGCAAAAATTCCATTAAAATTTCAATGTAAAATCAGAGGAATGCACTATTGAAAATCATTATTGATTAAAAATGCATTTAAGTAGGTCCTACAGTTTTCCAAATTATCCATGAAAACAAAGTTCCAAGGCTTTCACAATACTGTAGGTAACACACTTTCTTGTGTGCTGATGCAAATACCCGCAAGGAATGTCAGTGCAGAGAGAATAAACACATGGTGACAATTCTCATATTGCAACCAAATACAATAGCACCAAATATTATCAGGGGGTTATCTGAGTCAACTGGAGGCAACTGGACCTGCTCGCCCATGAGGATGATGATCTAAGTGGTGTCGGTGGTGGATGTGTTTCTGACTCAGTGGGAAGGAGACCAGAGAATAAAGCTGAGTCTGAGCTAAGCAACACTCCATTTCACTGATCGGTGAGCAGCCTCTCAGCCTCTGCCGCAGGGGGATAAGCTCACTTACCTGGCCTGAATGTGGGCTTTTGTCTGCGTATGCGCATGCACATATGCTATCTCCAGTATCTATCTCATCTATCACTGTTTGACTGTGTTCTGCTGTTTTCTGTATTTCCAAATATGTGTGAATATGTGCTCGAGTCTGTCTAGAGTGGTGACTTTGGCGTGCTGAGGCTGGGCTTCACCATTCCAACTGTTACGGGGTGACTTGCTGCTTGGATGATGGGTTTTGAGCCTGGTCATTTAACCTGGGCACTGACCCTCATCACTCATTGCACCAGCGACAGGAGAGGGTAAAAGGAGTGAAAACCTCTGGATCGGACAAGGTTGAGGGCAAAACCTGGCCTGTGTGACCAATCGAAGAGATGTGTGTTTGTCTGGTTTTAATGTGCATGCATTTGGTAGAAAAACAAATCCATACAAACACATGCATGCGCACACCTTGAGAGAATAATAATGAAAAGACATTTCAAGAGAATTCTGCTTGCGCAAACACACCTGTGTCCCTTTCATCTCAGACACATGAGCTGGCCATTTTACTGCTGACCTTGTCTACACGCTTCAAAAAGATGTTTTTTTTAGGCTTTTTCCGTACAGTATTAAGTGTCTATGGAGATACACAAGGACAGAATATAGTCACAAAATACATAGCATATAATATGGAAATATGCACAGCAAATCCATCAGTTTTCTATTCAATTCAATTCATAATCGAAGATTATCTCAAGGTGCTTCACAGGCGTTTTCTATAATTTATCAATGTGAAGGCAAAAGTCCCTGTCTCTCAGTGCCAACATAAATTCCATCAGAATGTATGGGTGTGGTTTTGTTTCTGCACTGTTTAAAGTGAATGTCTCCAAATTGAAAGTATACAATTCAAAAAGACTTTAACACCTACGGAGAAAGAAATCCGGGCTTAGAAGCAATATCCCCCTTTACTGAATGAAGCAAACAGAGCCTCTGAGAAACACAGTTACTTTAGACACACAAAGATGAAGATGCACACAGTTGCAGATAACATGGGCTGTATCATAATGCAAGTCCTTGCAGAGAGAAAAGAACTACTGTAATACCAAGAATGGAGATAGATAAGAGTAGTGGGTATGTAATATCTATGAAAATGAGGCAAACAGAAAGGATCACAATAGTGATAATAAAAAGTCTGAGAAAAGGGACAGAAAAAGGAAATAAAGACAAAGGACTTAATATTTCATGAACGCTTGTTGTCCAGTACACAAGGAAAAGGTAAGGATAAAACTGGGCTTAATCTGAATATTAGTAAAGTTTCCGGTGAGAACAGACAGGGCAGAGGGGATGAAAAAGTGACAAACATTTAATATTAGTGTTGCAACAATGAATCAATAAAATCAATAAAAACAATTATTAAAAACACTGGCAATGAATGTCATTATCAATTCGTTGTGTTGTGTGACTTGCTATGTCATGGAGTTGCTTAATTCTCTTGCAGAGCTTTGTCAATGGTGGCTGACTGAAATAAAGTTGTTACAAATGCTCTTCCAGGGGTAGAACATGAAGTGCAGTGAAGGCAGAGACGAGGCAGTATTTAAAGTGAGAATTACATGCTCATTTGCAGCAACTGAATTTTAATCTTGGTACTTCTTGGTTAGATTTACACCCATCATAACTCAAAATAGTCAGCAATTATTTCAGAACACAAACACAAGATGACAAGCGGCTCACCCTTTTCCTGAAACGACTGGATTTGCCTTATGTGGAGTTACTAGTACAATTATTAGCAGGGTTACCAAGGCTAATAATATGCTCAGCATCCTGCTCCTGTAGCTTCGAGTGATCAATTTCACCCAAAATTGGCAAAGTAGAGGTGCTGATGCAAACCGACAGCTTTGCATGTAACTGCTGTATGACAATCATGAGTGAAACCGGGCTGCACCCAGGGATTCGCGACGCAGGTGCACAGCCGAGCAGGACACATCATCCACCAGAATGATTGCAACCGTGACTGTGGTAAGAGAAAAGAGGTGGACTGTGCATGTATGTTAACAACAACTAGTGCTCCCAGAGCCAAGGTGCTGACAGATACTGCTCCCTCATCTTGAGACTTTGACTATCACTTGCAAAGTTTGCTGTTGTAACTTTATATTCTGAGGTTAACGCTAGCCTAGCCCTTCGCACTTCTTCGTTCTGTCAATTTTGAATGTTTTACAGTATCTCTGAATGAAATTAAAAATTATTTTGATAATTATATTATAATAATTATTATTAATAATAATAATTCTCTCTGAAAACCAAAAAAAGAGCTAAGATTAAATACAGCAGGAGGAGGAAAAGTATGTGACTGATGAGGAGCTCTTATAAACATGCTGATTCATTCATCTACAAGCGCTGGGAAGCACTTCCTTTGGGAAACAGGGGTCAAACACATTAACTCCCCGCACTGAACGAGCACAGCGCTTTCAGAGAACTGCTCGTGGTAACCTGTCAGGGACGTGTCACCTCTGCCTCCTCTCACATCTCTGAGGAGAGAGTGACAGAACCTAACAGGGTACACTAATGCCAGAAAAATGGAAAGCCACATCACAGTCTACTTCACCTTCGCAAGCCCTGTAATATGTAAACAAAGTCATCAGGAAAGATTAATAGTAAAACTATGCTGTCCACAGGGATGTGTGTTTTTGATTTGCAATGTAATCACACGTGCACTTAACGCTGGGGTATGTAGAGTTAATAAAGTTTTCATATTACTTTTATGTTTCCTGCATTTTGCAGAAATCCCCATAGCCCTCTAGAAAAGGCCTGGAGGTCTTATTAATCAGAGCCCCGCTTTTTATGAACACATTAATATTAATACAAAAACAGAAGTGAGGATTAACACAACTTTAATGTCTGCTGATACAAGTGATTTTCTAGTTGGGTTTAGTTATGGAAAGGATTGTAGCATATGTTGCATGTTAATATTTCCCAAAGGTGTTTTATGACTCACACATTCAATAAATAGTTCAATATCCCCATAAAAAGATGTAATCAAGTCTGAACACTTGCACAGACATATGTACTGTATACCTATGATCAAACTTTTTAATCTGCGCCACAATTGGATGCTGAAAGATGACATTACTATTACATAAATAAACAAATAACAATAAAAAAATAGCCCCTGTTGTGTGTTGGTGCTGGTCAGTAACTGAACAGCTATACTGCCTTACAAAGTGCAGCAATTCAGTAAAGAGTGAAAATGAGAAAAAAAAATCTCTTTTTTAGCATACTCAATATTTTGATGCAGTTTGCTTCTTGTATTGTTAACTTTGGTTCATTTTCTTCAGTTCCTATTTTTTGTTCAATTTTGTTTTTATTCATTTATTTTAGAATTTTTTTCATTTTTTTGTGTTTTGTGTTTCCACACAATTTCATGATTTTTTAAATTAATTTTTCTTCAGCCTGCTTTTTTTTATTTTTGCTCTGTCTTAAATATAGTTTTAGCTTTCTGTTTATTTGGTTTGTTCATTTCCTTTGTACATTTCACTTCTTATTTTGTTCTTCTTGTTCTTTTTGTTCCACTTTTGCTTATCGTTATTCAGCATTTTAGTAATTTTGTTCAATTCCTTGTTTTGTTATTGTTTTTTGTTGTTCCCCCTAATTGTGTTAATTGTTTAAATGATTATGTACAGTTTTCCTAATTGTTCTCTTCCTTTTGTTACATTTTATTCTTTATCCTTTTTCTTAATTTCAGAAAAAAAAATACTAAAATAAAACCAAGTTGCACTAATTTTGCTTGGTTTCTGTCAGGATTTGGCATTTAGTGAAAATCTGACACCTTCATTTCTCTGATTGAGACAAGACACTTTGTCACAAAATAAATCACAATCCAATTGAAGCGTTAACTTAAATTTGACCAGATGCTGAGCTACTGTAGGGCAGTATGCTGTTGTATTGTTTCATACCCTCCTTGCATAAATAAAACGTTTATTTGTTAATTCTTTACTGGTGGCACACTTCTCGCACACCTTCTACTCCCTTCCAAGTCAAACAGGCTCGCAGCAGCCAGACACTTGAACCAGGATAGATAATTGCATACAACACAGACTCCAGTGTGATGCTTAGGCACTGAGGCCCCAAGCAGAAAACTGTGTCATTGGTGAAAACCTTCCATTCCCCTGTGTATGCACTGTATATAGATCTTATTTATTACATCCTACTCAGATGTGTCATTATGGCCCAATAGGCAAATGTGACTGTATTGTCTGGTGTTCAAAGTAGTACATAAATTCATGGAGTAGATTGGGTATTGCTTTCCTAACGGCTCTCTGGAGTGGCATTCACACCATTCTTGGTGAAGAGAACTAGGTAACTGTAATTGCACATCTGGTTTTTGTCTCATTTTTAGTGAGGTGTGTGTCTGTGTCCATGTAGCATCTATTGCATATTTAGAGTATGCTTGTATTTGTGTAGAAATGTGGGAAAGGCTTATGAGGTACACCATTAAAATAATCCACAATAATTAATATTTTCATCACAGCATCTGAACTTGTTAACAACCTGACATGCTCAGAATACGTCACGGTGCTAAACTTAATGTCACTTTCCATTTCCGGTACAACAGGTCTGACAGCAATGTTATCAGAGGGCCTCTGGAACTGAAATGGACTTGTTTAATCAGCTAGTGAAAACGATTTTGGAAATTGCCTTTTTATTATTAGAAACACTCTATTACATCCTGATTTAAATATTTTAACTATTCACGTGTATGAACAGTGGCAATGTTTCCCTGTCATGCTACCTCCACTGGCATCCTCTGTCATCCCCCCTCCCCCAAACTGTTGCCTTTTCTAGCCAAAGCCTTCAAAAAATAGCATGCGTGCAAATTTTTTTGGATGCATTGACACACTGTGCCTTGGCTGGCTTGCAGGATAAATGAAAAGGTATGAAATTAAACAAATTAATTCTGCTTTTTGACTGGCTGACAAGCTTGGTGCCTGTCACTGGTGCTTAGTGTGATGCTAGAGAGGAGGCAGAATGGGAGGGGCCTGTGGTGGAGACACTAAGCCTGGACATCAACTGTCAAGTCTGGACACAACGCTCAGCAGGACTGAAGGGTGCCAGCAGTGCAAAGGTGGTTCAAGTACGGAAACAGACGAGGAAATGAAGACTGAAAGACAAGCCAGAGAAACAGAGAGGGATGAAGACGGAAATAGAAAGTAAATGAAAATGAGAAAAACAGAATAAAACTAGGGGAGCAGAAAAGGAAAGAATTGCAGAGATGATAGAGGCATGAGTCGCCTTCAGAGTGTTGAAGCAGTTGAAATTTATTGCAAATAACTGCTCCCGATGCTCCGCTGTTTCAATTTCACACAACACAATTCCACACTTTGCAGCAAATGTGTCCCTGTCAGCATCACTTAGGCCTCTACTGCTCTCCGCCTCACACCTCTGCCCCTCCCTCTGCTGTCTTCTTTTTCACCTTCACTCCTTCATCTCACCCACCCACCTCCCACCCCTCCTTGCTCCAACCTTTTTCACCTTATCCCTCCCATCTCTTTTTAATGTTCTATTTAAATGGTTAGGTTGACTGCCGACAGACAGAGATAGAGTGAGGGCAGTGAATGAGCGAGGGGAAAGTGGACAATGGACAATAGAGTAAAAGAGAAAAGGTAAGATAAAGACAGGGACCTGAAGATGGGAGGGAGAGGAGGACGTTAAAAGGATGTACAAAGAAAGTTAACTTGCAAGAAAGTATTTAACCATGAACTTTGTGAGTCAGAAAGAGAAAGGGATTACAAACCTGATTGTGCTGGCAAATATTCAAACTCATGTTGAAGCACAAAAGGGATGTGCAGCTACCAGAGGAAGCCTATTAACTCTTTGGTAATAAAAGAATCACTGATCATTAGTGGGCTGACACCAAACTGTCCTTTGTTCAAGGTTCTGACTTAGGATACTCATCATAGTCCCCTTCTTCCACCCTCACCTCAGTGGGATAGACAGGTTGGAGGAAACATAAAGGGATGCACAGAGGGTTAGGAAGAATATTCATTTGAGCCACATTGTGAATAACTTATCTCTAGAATGAAGAGCAGATCTGGACCCATAATTAGGCAGCGGCCACAGTTTAAAGGCGTTCATCTTCCACAGTCGAAACACCCCTTGTCCTGGCATTCAAATGACCAAAGGAAAGTTTCAGTGTCACTATAACAGTATCTGCATACTGTTTGTCCACATACAATTCAATTCAATTTTATTTGTATAGTGCCAATCGTAATTGAAGATTATCTCTAGGCGCTTCACAATTCAAGGCACAGACCTCAAGACTATATAGAGAGTAAACCCAACAGAACCACTGAGAGCAAGACAGGGGTGACGGGGGGAGGAAAAACTTCCTTTAACGGAAGAGAAAAACCTCCAGCAGAACTAGCGGCTCAGGGTAGGCGGCCATCTGCCTCGGCCGGTTGGGATTAGTTATGTGTGTGTATACCATTTGACAAGGATCAAGGCCGGGAAATAACTTAAAGGTGTGATACCACCAACAGCTGCTATGGTGCTTTCTGTCGGGCTCCAAAAACTTCTGGCTTCCGTAGAATTACATTGGAGTTCTCTATAAAAATGAATGAAAGTGAACTCATGACACATGGTGGTCTCAAACGTGTTATTTGGATCCTCTAATAAGTGAGCTGGTGGTCCATCTTTAATTCTTGTCTTTATTATTAATACGTTAAGTTAGAGATGGGTGATATAACGGATATGTTCAATGTATTTGACTCTGACGTTGATGTTCTCTTTTTCTCTCCATGTCTCTCATGGGGGCTTGGTGAAAATACTTCCAAATACTTCATCATTGGCTTGCTCTCAGTGGTTCTGTTGGGTTTACTCTCTGTATAGTCATGAGGTCTCGGCCTGGAATTGTGAAGCGCTTAGAGATAATCGGCGATTATGATTGGTGCTATACAAATAAAACTGAATTGAAATGAATTGAAAATATGCAGCGGAATCACGGATTGAACTGTCAAAGTGAGAGGCCTGCTGCATTAACAGTGAGTTTTCAAAGTTTTACATTCTTAAAAATGACATACTTTGTTATATTGTATGTTGAGGAACTGAAAAAAAATTTTCACAATATATTTTTTTTACCATATCACCCAGTCCTATATTGACCTTTTAAGCCCTAGCCTATTTTAGGCCTCTTTTTAAGATTTTGTTAATTGATGTTGGTGTTGGAGTTGTGTTTGGTGAGTGTAAATATGACTAATACATGCTTGTAGAAGAGTTTCTTCTGTTAACTTTGATGTGCAATATGACTATGTTTTTACATGATTTGTGTAGTGTTTAATGGCTTTTGTCACTGATAGGAGACTCCGGGGGTCCTCCAGTTGCCCCCAATATATGAGATGCACATCTCGTGCTGCAAAGCGCATTGTGGGATTTTGGCTACCATTCAGAATCCAAAATAGCAGAGACCAATAGAAATACATGCAGTATTCATCACTTCAAACTTTGGAAAGTTGATGATTTCAGACAATTTTGTTGTTGACGTGGACTGTCCATGACATCCAAAGCCACTACAGATCACAGACCAAATCTAAAAAACAACTGATTGTCTGTATCTATATGGCACCAATACTAAATTTTCACACCATAACACATTATCTCTTAGTACTTTTAACTGTTGTCTGGAACAGATTTTTTTATTGCCCCTCGTTGTGAGGGTTGTGTCAGGAAGGGCATCCGACGTAAAACTATGCCAGATCAAACATGCGAATCATTCGTATTTCGCTGTGGCGACCCCTGAGGGGAGCAGCCGAAAGGAGAAGAAGAAGAAGACTAAATTTACTGTGCGTTTTAATATATCAGGAAGAGCAACCAATAGTGAAACAGGATTACAGATCTTTCCTGAAAGTGGATGACAGAGAAATTCCAGACACCTGCAATTTAACAGATGGATGGATTGATGAAAATACAGGAATTAAAAACTGGCCACCTTGTATATCAGCAGATATTACAGAATATCTACTCTGCAGAGATGAGAAAACCCTTCTCAATCATCTCTGTAATGATTATAAGGAAAGTGAATTGTAGCATCATTTGACTTATACTTTCATTTTACACTTAAATCTCCCTACTGTGGAAAAGCTTTGAAAGTGGGTTCTATTACTAGACACAAGCCCTGTCAGAGATGACAAAAGATAGATTTATAACATTTGACAGTCATGCAGCTGGACCTGCTCAGTTTTTAACATCAGCAAAAAAAGGCAGTTTAATTTTTTTTAATTCAGTACTACTAAAATGTTATACGTTCTATTGGTGTTATTAAATCATATTTTAATGTCTCATGTAATTCATGAGCAAGAACAAGATAGCAAAAAGGTTTAATATATTTTAAATTTATTTACTGCTTTCATCCACATTTATAATTCGTCAGGGTCTTTTTTTAAAGCATTAAATGTGTAGAACACAAACGGTGGCATTACATGTACACTGTTGGCTGATAATAGATCTTGTGGTGTAATCATGCTGTTTTTTCCACTGTTGTATCTAAGGGCGTACTCACACTAGGGCCGTTTTGGCTCGAGCCGTGCCGGGCCCACTTCACACCTTTCCAGAATTCTGCGCGTTTGTGCTCACACTATTGCGCGCCAGGGCTCGATAGGGCATGT
>JAQQAE010018103.1:0-11283 GCA_029823295.1 Pseudamia nigra
TAAATACTAAAGAAGTTGACAGTGACGTGGTAAAATGTAACATAAGATTTCATCATTTTTTTCCCTGATATGAGTTATTCTGCGTTAAATGCATTAAAAAATGTAATCTAATTAATTATGCAAAAGAGTTAATCCGGATTAACGCATTAATTTTGACAGCCACAGTTTTAATGTTTGATTGTGGTACAATGTTGATAAAAATGCACATATTTTTACTGCTGTAACCTCAGTATTGACACAAAGAGAAACAACAGACATGAGACAAAGCTGTAATTGTTTCCCAAATGCTTCATCTTAATCACAGTCACAGAATAAACGATGCTAACAGGTAGCGTTTTCATTTGCACACGAACACGACATTGTAGTTAACGGTGTCATGTGTAGCATACTGACACATCTGTTTGCAGAAAAGAAATTATACCATGCATAATTATATTTTCATTAGCGTGTACTGACATGAATAAGAACCAGTGTGTTTTTGTTACTTTAGAAAAAGCCACTTAGATCTACAGAGGCATGGGGTCCACTTCCACAGTCCACTGTTTTTTGTTTTTTTTTTTCTATTTTAGCTTAGAGCGTCAACTCTCAACAAACACTGACTTTGTTGAGAATCTACACATTTTAGCAGCCAGTGCAGACTCCTAAACCCGCTTCAGTGCATAGGGTGTAGTTATGCATTTGTGAGATTTATTGTGAAACAGGTTAGATTCACGAAGGCCCAAGCTCACACCTTACAGGATTTGAAGTATGTGTCACTGTAATGTCTAATGTGTAATGTACTGCCATTATGTTTTGTTCCCTTAGAAGCTCTACTGGATTTAGATCCAGTCGTCCTTCCTCCCTTCCTTCCTCATGGGGTTCTTTCCGCTGCAGAGCCAGAACCACCAAATAAGACCCACAGTTTTGGAGATTCATTGCCCCAAACCTCACAATTTGGTCCTTGTCTAGGTTGTTTGCATCCTTATGCCACACGATTTTTTGTTTCAATTACATCACTTTCAAGGACCAAGTGTTCACTTGCAGCCTCATATCTCCGACCCACTCACAGGTGCCACTGGAATAAGATGAGACATTATTACTGCTTCTCCTGTCAGGGGTCATAGTGTTATGGCTGATGAGTGTATTTGACCTGTGTTCTGTTGTTATGGGACATCCTAAGTAAAAGGTTCAAGACTACATTCATAACTTGCTTTTTTGTTTTTTTTTTAATACTAGTTTGTACATTTGACTTAACTTCTAAATGAGTAATATGTGTATTATTATGCTTAACTCAAAATCCAATATTTCCCACTAAAATTGCAATATGACATTTTCACCAAATCATGTAGCCCAAGTTTGAACACTTTAATAACAATAATAATTATAATATTACTGGGTTGGATTTCATGTAGCACTTTTCAAGTGTGCTTCTCAAAGCGCTGACACTTTAATGACTGGTGTGGTACTTATGACACCTGTGTATCTGCAGTGTTTGTTGTTTTATTGCTGTAATAATGTGAAGTATTTTCGCATAGTTTTCTGTTTAATATGTCATGTGTTTTTCTTTCTAGTTGTCAGTTGTCACCACGATGGCACAGGGTCACAAATTTCAAGATCTGGAGGAATCCGGAGAAGATCTGGTGGCTTTAATCAACAGCAGCCAAACTGAGAAATTGGGACGGGTCAAAGATGCACATCAGGCCCTTTTTGACCGACATGTGGACACAAAAAAGATCGTGACACAAATCCTAATGGGTAAATACTGTAAAGTGTGTATAATCTGCTGTCTGGGGTTTGCATTTTATCATTTTCCCAAATATAGATGGGTTTTGTTAATTCTGTTTTACTTCCTGGTCTGTGTGACTATTACACAGTCAGCAGCAGATCATATTTATCCTTTATATGGCTTTGTATTGACTCTGGTCTTTCCTCAGACGTGGCTCAGGTGGAGGAGAGTGCCGGTCAGAGGCTGCTGGACATGGAGGAGCAGCAGAAGCGAAGGGAGGAGGAGTTCAACAGCCTGGAGGAGCAGCTGAGTCAGTTAATGTCCAAGAGTCAAATGACAGACTCAGAACTACAGTATCCTTCATTCATCAGTCTGATCAGTTGCTCCGTAATGGGTTTGGAAGTGGGTGGGTGTTTTATCTTTGGACGACAAAAGGGGCCAATGCACTTTGTCACATGAGGTTCCTAGAGTCGTATCCACTCTTAATGCAACCTCAACCTGAGTGTGTGCAGCTCCGGCATTGGGTGTGAGTAGATTTATGTCCGACGGGAGTGGAATGTGGTGAACATGGATGATTAAGAGAAGAAAAAAAGGAAAAGTCAACATGCCTGTGCTGTCACTAGATTAGGATACCTGTCCCTCAACTGGATCTTGGCACCAAATCTGGTTTTCAAATCCGAGGTGCCATTTCTTGTCTTGTCTCGTGCAGAGGAATGGTGGGTGCACATTCACGATCCCTATCTTTGCCACTACAATTACTGTACAAATCCATGTTACGATAAGAAACACTGAGTAAGTCAAAAGAAAAGACAGTCCATCATTACTTGAAGAAATAAAGGTCAGTTAATTAGAAAAATCTCAAGAACTTCGTGTCTCCATGTGCAGGTTGGTAATTCTAATAAACATCTCTGTAGCTCGGTCTCCGTCTCCTGAGACGGTCGTCATGAGAACCACGTTCATCGTAGTGTTTGATGCTTTTGGCGACTGCACTTGGGGACACTTCCAAAGTTCTTGCGATTTTTCAGATTGACTGACCTTCATTTGTTAAAGTAATGATGGACTATTTTTTTGCTCTTTACTTAACTGAGTATTTTTTGCCATAATATAGGTTTGTACAGTAGTTGTATTAGCACTAGTAAGTTTGTTGACTCTGTACCCAGGCGCGAAGTCAAGCACATTAAAAAGGCAGGAAGAAGGACAGGACTGGTAGTTTATGCCTTCAGAGAGCAGATGGATTATAAAACATTTTCTCCCACACTGTCTCTTAACCTAAGATCATTCATTACAAGAATACGTGCATATCATGTCAACAAATCACCAGGAGGTTCAACAGAGGTTTAATAAAGTCTTACTTCTACATAATAGCTTAAGGTTTATGCAAAAAAGGTGAAATATTCAAATGAATGAAATTCAGATTCCCACAGGGACACGGTCACTCCTAAAGCCTGTATCATTTTTATTTATTATTTAACACTCACACAGGCTGCATGGATGCTGTTCTGCAGTGTTATTACCAGTGTTTTTAAAATCACCATTCCACTGAGTGTGTGTGTGATTAAGAACGAGATGAAAAAAGGTGTGTTATCTGTTGAATGTTGTGTTAGTTCTGTTGCTGCTGCTCGTGTTGCCGTCCTTCACCGTCCTGCAGGTTTCTGCAGCGAGAGTTTGAGACTCTGACAAACAATGAACGTGACCTCGATAATCTACAAAACGAAGTGGATGAAGACACGACTGAGGTCATTCCTTCAGCGGTGTAAGTAATGAATGATTATTTGTCTTAAGATGAAGGTGAACATACACATAACATCCCAAAATGACAAATAAATCCTGTAATGTCTCAGCTTATTCATATTTCATAATAAATCACTGGCACCACTCGTCTGTTATTTTCAGTTTAGCTGTAGTTTATACAAAACCCGATTCCAACGAAGTTTGGATGTTGTGTAAATGTAAATACAAACAGAATGCACTAATTGCAAATCCTTTTCAACCTACCAAGATATTTAATGTTCAAACTGATACACTTTGTTGGGTTTTTTTTTTGCAAATATTCACTCATTTTGAATTTGAAACCTGCAACATGTTCCCGAAGAGCTGGGACAGGAACAACAATAGACCGGGAAAGTTTAGGAATGATCAAAAAACACCTGTTTAAAACATTTCACAGGTGAACAGATTAATTGGAAACAGGTGAGAGTCGTGGGTGGGTATAAAAGAAGCATCACACACCACACCTGTGTCCCACAGGAAATGTGTTGATCATGATGAAGCATAAAATATGTCAATGGAGACCCCGCACTGTGGGTCAGCTGAAGCTGAAAGGTGATGTAACACAGTGGTAAGCATGACCCTGTCCCAGCTCTTCTGGAACATGTAGGCATCTAATTCAAAATAACTGAATTTTTTTTTTTTTAAATAACAGTAAAGTTTAGCATTTCTAACTTTAAATATCTTGTCTTTGTAGTGTATTCATTTGAATATAGGTTGAAAAGAATTGGCAAATCATTGTATTCTGTTTTTATTTACATTTTACACAATGCCCCAACTTTACTGGAAAGGGGTTTGTTTGTCACTGGGCCCTTTATTTATTTTCTGGGCAGGGGGGGGTCAAGATTTGGGATGGGTCGTGCTTCTATCGACAAGAACTTGTTGAAGCCACTTTGCCTGTAGCTTGTGGTGCTGATTCACTGCTGTGACGTCTGCAGGAGGTGCTACTTCTTACAGAAAGGAAAAAATAATCTTAGATGTTTGAGAAACACTTGTTCGATGCAGTAGGTGAATGTTCTTCTATCCACAGATACATCGCTCAGCTCTTCTACCTAGTAACCAAGATCAAGTGGGAATATGATACAGAGCCCCACATTTTAAGAGGAGGTACGGTCCATTTTGTTTGTTTGTGGGTATATTTAGGTTCTGTGTGTCTGTGCAGATTCACATACTCGGTTGTGTTTCCAGTGCATTACGGTGCAGAGCTGGCGACTCCCATCAACACTGACAAATCCACACGAACTCGAGATGAAATCAGCGATCAGCTGTGGAGCTTTGTGAGCACCGACTGGTAGATGAAACACGATGTGGTGTTGTGTTTGTCCATTTTTGTGTTCTGTAAAACATTTCTATTGATTTGTAAAAAAAAATAATAAATCTCAGATTTTTTTTCCCTCCAGTCTGGATTTCACTGGTGTATTTTACCACTAGTTCGCCACTAGATGTCGTAAGAGCACAGTTTACTGTTGGAGGCTTTGGACACAGCTGCAGAGACGAACATCTGGGACAGTTTGAAAAGGGGTTATACGGTTCTGTATTTGAAAATGAGTCCGTACCACGGGAGATTATTTATTTAGTCAAATTCCTGGTAGTGAGTAACTGGCAAGAAAGTCATAGAAACAAGATGGGTAACTGTAACTATTTCCAAAAAGCTGAGTTGTCATGTATGATGTAAATGGAACCTAAACAGTTCATTTTCACATTTAAATGAAGTCAACTTGTCAATTGCTGAATATGAAAAATGACATTATTTTTTCTGTCTCAGTTTGAATTCCATAATAGCAGCACATTCCACAGAAGTTGAGCCAGGGTCATGTTCATTTCTCTGTTGCATCACATCTTCTTTTAACAGTCCTGGTGACTGAGCCCACTCACTGTAACTGTTAAAATGTAACATCAAGTAGGATTTCAGCTGCTCAACATTTGAAAGTCTCCTGTTGTGTTTTACATGTTGTAGTATAAAATGTAAACTATTTTCAGATGACAAGTCAGGACTGCATCAGGCCAGTTTAGCACCCAGACTCTTACTACAGAGCCATAGTACACTGCCTGGCCAAAAAAAGTCACTACCTGGATTTAACTAAGCAAATAAGTACGAGTCGCCCATTGGTTAATTTCTTCATGGGTGATTTACGTTGATGGCTACAAGTTATTTAACCCTAACTGATGCAGTGAGTAGCTTCTCATTCTTTATTCGTGTCAAAGACACATCCTGTGGTCATGGAAAAAATGTTCGTCTGTTTCAGAAGGGTCAAATTAATGGCATCAAGCAAAGAAATCTTCTAAAGAGATTGATGGTAAATGGTCTTGCACTTACATAGCGTCTTTCTACCCTACTGCACCCAAAGCAATTTACACTGCTTTCCACTCACCCATTCATACACCAGTGACCCTCACTGGGAGCAATGTGGGGTTCAGTGTCTTGCTCAAAGACACTTTGGCCTGTGAACATGAGAAGCCGGGGATTGGGCCGCTAACCCTTCAGTCCATGGACAACCCGCTCTAACCACTGAGCCACAGCTGCCTGTATTGATGAAACTAATACTGTCCCTCACTGTATTAAAATCTGCAAGTACAGTGAGGAACCATCATCTATGAGGAACGAATGCGATGGCAAAGAACTCTTGAATGAACATGATCGATGGCCACTTAATCTCTGATTAAATTAAACCCTTAAAAGCAACAAGTAGAAATCAGGGCTATGTTTAATAGTGAAAGTAAGAGCATTTACACACAATGTGAAGGAACTCAAGGGATTGGGACTAAACAGCTGGTTAGCCTTAAAAAAAACACTTATCAGTGAGGATAATTGGAAAAAAAAAATGCTTCAATTTGCTGATCACCTGAATATGCTGAATGACCAGGTTATTCCATCAGTGTATTTTTTTTCTTCCCTGATGACGGGCATATTCCAAGATGATGATGTCAGGATTCATCAGGCTCAAATTGTGAAACAGTGGTTCATGGAGCATGAGACATCATTTTCACACATGGATTGGCTTCCACAGAGTCCACACCTTAACCCCGTTGATAATTCTTGGGATGCGATGGAGAAGACTTTGTGCAGTGGTCCGACCCCGTCATCAATACAAGATTGTGTTGACAAATTAATGCAACTCTGGGTGGAAATAAATGTTCTGACATTGCAGAAACTTTTCCAAATGGTGCCACAGCAAATACAAATAATTGACTTTTCTGCTTCAGAATGTGATATGTTGTTCTTTGTGCTACTTTTGACTAAACATGGTGTTTCGGTGTTGTGCAAATCATCACTTTCTCTTGTGTATTTACACTTCACACAGCACCTCAGCTGTTTTTGGAAGCGGAGACGTGCAGCTCCTGTCAACACATCATCAAATGTGTCGGCATTTGGTTTCTGCATCAGATGGTTGTTCGTCGTTCACTCTGCTCAGAAGCGGCCCTTCCCCTCAGTGTGGTGGCGCTGCTGCCGAGCGGGCACAGCGCCATTCACACTTTTCACAAGTTGCAAGAATCGCGCATCACTGTGTGGTTTCCTTACGGTAAAGACTTCACTGTCGTATTGTTTCTGCTGCTTCAGCTTCTTCGGATTCAGTCTCATATTATCAAGTGGTTTTGACACATGGTTTAAGTAAGAGCTGGGGTTCGGGTCACATGACCTGAGGACTTGTTCTTCTTTCATTGCTTTTGTTGCTCAGTTTGAAGCAAATGAAGGTTTGGGCAAGATCGGTTACTTTTATTTGCATATATTGATGTTTTTGTATTTTATTATATTTTATTTAATAGAAATAGTGCACTGAGACTAGGATAAATTCTGCTGTGTAGAGGAAAATTTGAACTAAATTTTTGTCACAGTACTGTATTCCAGTTCAGGGCACAACATAAACGTAAAATGAAAAAAATATTAAAACAATCAGAAAAATTAAATGGAAAAATCTGTAAAATGACATGGTGTGTTAAAATTAACAAAAGTGAAAAAAAACTGAATAAAATTTGAAAAAAAGGACAAATTTATAACAAAAATGACCTAATTTATTATTAACATAATAAACCAGACTATGAAAAGACCAATAATTGTTTTTTTTATGAAAAAAATGTAAAAATAAATGAAACAATTTGGACAATGAAGAAAAGTGAAACAAAAACGAATAAGATTAAAGTTAAATAAGACAAAAAAATGAACAAAATTAACAAAAAAGATTGAAAATGAGCAAAGTTATGCAATGACTGATAATAGAATAATAAACAAATAATAAGCCAGACAATGAAAAAATAAATAATTTAAAAAAAAATTAAAATATTCGGCAAAATGAAAGAAAAATCTATCAAATGAGTGAAACAAGTCAGTGAACAAAAGTGAAACAAAATTGAGCAACATTAATAAGACAAAAAAATGAACAAAATAATCCATAAAGTTAACAAAAATGAGCAAACTAATCCGATGAACAAAAATAAAATAATAAAAATAAGCCACACCGAATAAAAAACCGAGAATAATAGTAAAAATGAACAGAAACTTTAAAAACAGTCAGCAAAGTGAAAGCAAACAGTAAAATTAATGAAACACTTCAGGCAATGAACAAACATGAAACAAAAATGAATGAGAATAAAAAATAAATAATCCATAAAATGAATGAAAATTATCAGAAGTGAACAAATTTGTCCAATGAACAAAAATAAAATAACAGAAAAACTTTGAGAAAAAATAACAAAAATATAAAAATAATCCGCAAAAGTCAGCAAAAACAAAAGTGATAGAAAATATATGATATTAATTGAGGGACAAGAAATGAACAAAATAATCCATTAAATTAACAAAAATGAGCAAACTAATCCATTGAACAAAAATAAAATAATAAAAATAAGCCACACTGTGAATAAATAGACCAAGAATAATAATCATAAAAATGAACAGAAACTTAAAAAAAAAATCAACAAAATGAAAGCAAACTTTGTAAAATTAACCACTGTATTGTTTATTTTAGGGCTGTCAAACGATTAAAATTTTAATCTGATTAATAACAGGTCACAGTGGATTAATGTCGTTAAATCATGATTAATACTCATGTATTGTTTTTCATTTTGTGGTAACAGTTTTTTTTATTCATTTGATTTTTTTTTGTTCATTTCATTAATTTTGTTCACATTGTTGCTTTTTTGTTTCTTTGTGCTCATTAAAAATGTACTTAATTGTCATTTTTGTTATTTTGTTTAAATTTGGTCATTTTGATATTTTTTGGCTTTTTTGTTCACTAGTACTTATAGTGTTATTTTTCATTTACTTTATTTTGTTTGTTTTTGTTAAATTATTTGTTTTGTTATTTATTTGTTTGTTTTTATCACTTATTTGGTTGATTTTTAGCTCATTTTGTTGCATAGTTTGTTCATTTTTTTTAGTTTGTGCTTTTTTTATTTGATTATGTTGGGTTTTTTTTTGCTCATATGGTTAATTCTGTTTATCTCATGGTTCTTTTGTTCAATTATCTTTTTCTCATTTTAGTGCTTACTTTGTGCATTTTGTTACCTTCTGCTGCTTGATTTTATTTTATAGATTTTTCCCCCTCATTTTATATATTTTGTTCATTTTTTACTTCATTTTCTTGCTAATTTTTTTATTTTGAATTTTGCTTATTTTGTGCATCTTTGCTCATATTGTTGCTTTTTTGTTGATTTGTGATTTTCCTCCTTTTTTAAAATGTACTTTTTTTTTGTTCGTCCTTGTTGATTTATTTAATTTTTTGTTTGCTTTTTGTTCATTTTTGTGACTTTGAATAAACTTGGTAATTTTGCTAATGTTTTTGTTCACTAGTGCTTATTGTGTTATTTTTTATTTACTTCATTTTGTTTGTTTTTTGTTCATTTATTTGATTGATTTTAGCTCATTTTGTTGCACAGTTTGTTCATTATATTAGTTTGTGTTTTTTTATTTGATTATGTTTTATTGCTCATTTGGTTTATTCTGTTCATCTCATTGTGGTTCATGTTTTTTTTTTTTTTTTTGCTCATTGTGTTGCTTCCTTTGTGAATGTTGTTAGTTTGCGCTTCTTGTTTTTAGTTTATAGGTTGTTTTGAGGTTTTTTTCCTGATTTGCTTTAATTCTTTCCTTCATTTCGTTGCTGATTTTGCTGCTTGTCATTTGCATTAAATAATTCCTACTCACTCACTGAATGCAGCTGCACGGTTTTAGTAAAAAGTGTCGTGCAAACGACACAAAGCTACTGGTGCTTGTAACGGAGCAAATGTACTTGAGTACTGCTTCCTCTGTCGGTGTGAGTGTGAGATGCTGTGGGCGTCGTGGCCGTACGGAGAGATTCAAGGAGGTCGGTGAGTTCACGGCTTGATCAAAGCCAGAAATGAAACTGCAAATATGGTTCACATAGGTTTATTCAGTGCAAGTATAAAAATCAACATCATAACTTAAGTACAAACACGATTCTGATAAAACAGGAAACACATATGTACAAAGTGTGTTAAGTCACTAAATAATTCACTTTCTCTTTACATATATGTACAAAAGGAAACACACTGGGCTTTTTGGGCGCGAGGTTTAATCTAAAGTCTTGCAAAAGGAAAAGTTCAAAAGTCTTTGATGAATCTATGATCCATTAAACTGATTTTTCCCCCCCAAAGGTTTTAGCACAAGACCCAAAAATAAATACATGTATATTAAGATGGAGGGGTTAAGAAGGAAACGGGTTCATTTTAATGCAGGCTGTGGACGCTGGTGTATAAACAAAATAATAAAAGAGTGCAAATAATAAATAATCTACAGTACTTTAAAATAAACAAAAATGCAAAGGAAATTAAATATGCACTGCAGTAAAGTCATGAAAAGGAGCGAGTGTGGAAACTAAGCAAAAGAAGAACAAAAGTGCACAAAGTTATCAATTAGAATAAGGATAGTTATGAATAAAATTGACAAAGAGGAAGAAAGTGGATAAAATAATGGAGACAGAAAATAAAAATGAGCAAAATAATCAGAAAAATGAACATTAATTATTAAAGTAGTGGAGGAAATAAATAAAAATTCTCAAAATAATCCAGAAAATGGATGAAGTTTCCCAAAATAATTGAGATTGACAGAACATCTAGAAAATGAATTAAAAAAATAATCAACATAAGTGACCAAAGCAATAATCAATCAAATGAAGTCAAGAGTCAAAGAACAAAAAAATCTAGAAAATGAGTAAAAAAAAATCAACAAAATTGAACAAAATGCAGAAAATACTGTAAAAATGTACCAAAATGAATAAAATAATGAAGTAAATTAACAAAATAATGAATGAACTGATAAATAGGTAAATGAATAAAACAATCAATGACCAAAACAAGGAAAAATGGAAAAAAATAATCAAAAAATGTAAAAAAAAAAGAAAGAAAATAATCAACAAAATGAGCAGAACTGTTCTTGAAAACGCTTTAAAGAATTAAATAATTGACCAAAAAAAATCAACAACAATAAACAAAACAAACAAAATAGGCACAGAATGTTCACAAAGGTAAAGCAATAAAATCAATCAAATGAAACAATGCTTGTAAATGATCAACAAAATCAAGAAAATTAATTTAAAAACAAGCAAAATAATAAAAAATATATTAAAACAAACAAAAAAATTGCACAAAGTAGTCACTAAATGGTCGACTCAGCGAATAAACCATGTTGTTTCTGCGTTTGCGCTTCACGCTTGGTAAAGTCGCCTGTAAACCAACATGGCGGCGGCGTCAAACGTGGCCCCATGTGTCGATCAGACCTCCAACGCTGCACGGGCCCTCCGCATGACGTCTGCACGGCCTCTCCGGCCTGTGATCGTGGTCATGGGGGGAGGGTGGGG
>JAQQAE010018104.1:0-11283 GCA_029823295.1 Pseudamia nigra
CCCCTTGTTTCCTTAACAGAGATGCACAAACATCATCATGTTCCTAAAAAAGATTGTCAGTGGTTTGGAACTGGTTTGTGGTGATAGCTGTTGAGCAAGTGACTAATGCTGCAAAGTTTGTCTAAAGCCCACTGCAACAAAAGACAGCAGCACGACAAACTTATTCCAGCATCTAAAACAGAGGCATCCAGCCAAGTGGGAGAAATGTCACTCTTTACAAAGGGAACAAGACCGCTACAACCAACAAACTCCTGCTGAATAACAGCTTACTGTGGTCGAATCATTTACCCAAGGCACCCCATATGAACAGAACGGGGCACGACGGAAGGTGATTACCGAAGCAGTCACTTTGCACATCGCTAAAGCCACATACCCATATGTACAGCGGAAAAGACTGGGTTTATCCATTTGCTGAAAACAATAGACCCCAGTTTTGTGCTACCTGGCCTGGCTGAAGTTGCCTTGCCCTATCATCTGTCATTTGTACTTATATTTTTCTTTAAAAAGTAGTAATAAATTGGAAAAAAAAATCAGAAATCAAATGTTTTGTGAAAAAAATTGGACATTTTATGTTTAGGCCATATCACCCAGCCGTAGCATCCGGTTTGGGGGCCTCAGGATTGGATCTTGCTTTTTGCAGATGATGTGGTTCTGTTGGCTTCATCAGGCCATGACCTGCAGCTCTCACTGAAGTGGTTTGCAGCTGAGTATGAAGCGACTGGGATGGGAATCAGCACCTACCAATCTGAGACCAGTCCTCAACTGGAAAAGGGTGAAGTGCTCCCTCTGGGTCACAGGAGAGGTCTTCCCTTAAGTGGAGTTCATTCTGATGTCTGAATCAGGTCTCTCTCATAAATGAGACTTTTGGTGTCAATTGGATCACCTGTATAAATTAAGGTTAAATAATAAAAAAATATATATATCTTGGGGTCTTTCATGAGCAAGGGAAGGATGTAACGAGAGATCATCAGGCAGAGATGTGGGGCACTTGCAGTGATGTGCACTCTGCATCAGTCCATTGTGGTGAAGAAGGAGCTGAACTGGAAGGCAAAGCTCTCGATGTGCCTGTCAATCTATGTTCCTACCCTCTACTATAGGCATGAGTAGAGCCACTGCTCCTCCACATCAAGAGGAGCCAGATGAGGTGGCTTGGGCATCTGGTTTGGATGCCTCTTGGAGGCCTTCCTGGTGAAGTGTTCCCAGGCATGTCCCACTGGGAGGAGGCCCTGGGGAAGACTCAGGACATGCTGGTGGGACAATGTCTCTTGGCTGGCTTGGGAATACTTCAGAATCCCCCCAGAAAAGCTGGATGAAGCAGGAAGGGAAATAGACGTCTGGGCTTCCCTGCTCAAGCTGCTAAACTTGTGACCTGACTCCCCAGATAAGCAGTAGAAGATGCACAGACGGATTTTAAGTTATGATGGGTGCAAAGCTCATCTCGAAGATTAAAATTAAAGTGCTGCAAATGAGCATGACACGGGCCCTTTAAGCATTTTTAACTGTTCTAGTTCATGTAGCCTAAGACAATCTCTGTGGAGTTGAGTATAACTACGTGATATGGCTATTAAATAATGAGACTGCACTTATGAAGATAATCATGTGGTTCACAGTGTTTTATATATATATAAAAGGTTTGGTATTTACACAAAAGAGCGGCAAGTTTCCAACAAGTGACATCTTTATTTCACTGTTAGCTACTGCCTGAAGTGCACATGTGTTAAAAGTCGAGCAATGCATTAACTTTTAACATTACAGTTTTTTATGATCCATTAAAGGTGCAGTCGACAATGCAGGAAACTAGCTAGCAGCCCATGGTTTGTCACAGTCCACTGTAGATATTTAGACAATCTTTCAACCTCAATTGGTGCATGAGATCATGCACTCAGAGTAGAAAACAGCTGTGGCAGTAGCTACTGTAGCTAGCAACTGTAGCTTTATTAAGATTAAATCTGTGTCAAAGGAACACATTTTGAGTCTGTGTCAGGAGCTAGGAAAAGAACGACATATATTCTGAGACAACTGTCTGAAGAAGACCTACTGCACTACTTTGATCAATGGAAGACCCAAATGCAACGGTGTGTTGATGGTTTATTTTGAATAAAACTGATTTAGAGCATTGGTCTTTTTTATAGCCATATCTCATATGTTGGACTAGCCATAATACACACCAAATACGCCAACATAATTTTTCATCAAGCATGAATATACATGTATTGAACTGGAAGTTCTCAAAAGCATGAGCACGATGTCCAGACACACATGGTGATATTGGAATGCAAACAAGAAATACTGCCAACATCAAAAACAGTATTGAACACTGGAAGGCCTGCAACATATCTCCACAGACAACCATACATACTGTATGTGACAATGATCCAACATATGGGATGCACACAAACACTGACGATATTCTGGTCCAAACAGAGTGTTTAGTGTCCAGCAAACTTCTGTCTAGTTTGACATCAACTCAGAAGACGGATAACGTCTGTAAGAATCGACAGAACCGCTGCCATGTCTAGCTTTGTCTGTGGCAGAGTGTGTGTTAGAAGCTTTCCTGTGTGTGTTCAAGTGTTCTTACTTTAGAGAAACTGTATGTGTGTATTTGCATGTATTGGAGAGAGGCTTTGCTATGTTTGCCAAAGCCCAACTACAGTGTGCGCATGTGTGAACATGTGTGTGTGTATAGGTGTGTGTATGAGGGAGAGGTGGTGGAGGGGTAACATGGAGGGGGGTTATATGAGTGTAAAACACAGAGAGTGTTATGGGATGTAAGTGTGTTAGAACAGTGTGTGGCTGTGCAGCCTTAGGCTTTGGCTCAGGATTTCTTTAGCGTGTGGAAATGGGATTATGCTTTCCTCTGAAAAGCACTCTCTCTATTGTTACTGGGATGATGCAAGGTATAAGCTTTAATTCTCTTTTCACTGTGTAGGTCTCTGTCTTGCCTTCAATTTCTGTCATTCATCCCCTCTCGCAGTGGCCAGTTTTTCTTTGTTTTATTGAAATGGAAGCAGGTAACTAACAGCTGGATGTGATTTTTTTCACACACATTACTTTGTCCCTGTCCTTCACTGCCTACAAATGATCAAATGTCAGTTTTTCTATTGTCATTAGCTACTGTTTCTATCAGCTACACTAGTTAAAATGGCATGCCTGGAAATTATTTGCTAAATCTTTGACACACCTTTGCACAGAATCTTGAATTTATAAATGATCTGATTACATTGTCTCTATCGACTGCCTTAAGTACATGATCATTTTATTTGAACCCCTGCTCGTGACAAGTTCTTGTTGTTACTTATCAGATGTACAGTTTTCAGTTAGAAGGGCCCTCTCCAAAAACAGACTTAGTTGTCAATCAATACAACTGATCAACATTTGCATAATCAATCCACTGATCAGAATTCCAGACACAGCCCCCAGGTTCAACAACCACCAAAACCCACACACAAAAATACACACACATTCACCCTCCCCCGAGCCAATCACATCTATTGATCACCACCTCTGATGTGATCTTCAGCTGATCAGATGCTACCTGCCGCGAACTAAGGATCAATGCCTGATAAACGAGAAGAAAAACACTCGTTTATCACCCTGGAGATGAACGGATATCATTTTTCTCTCAATTTCTCTTCTATTGACTCTGAGACGGCTCCCAGGCACCAACAATCAATCACAGATGTGTAGTTGAAGGGGGGATAAAGGCTGGGAGAAAAATAAAGGCGGGGTGGTCATCAACACCATATTAAAATATACAGACATGATAAACCAAGACGTAAATGTTCCTCCCTTTGTAAAAAAAACACAGATGGAAAACCAATGTTCCTTTTTTTCTCTTTGAAGTTTGTCTTGACAAACACTGATAACTGTTTTTGTTGAGATTCATGGGCTGGCATTGCTAGAGCGAACCACTGTAAAGATTAATTTATAAATATTTAAATTTACAGAAAGCCATCTTTACCATTGGAGCTAATTCCCACCCACATGGGACCATCCTCGCTGATGTCATGGATTCTGGTGGGTAGAGTTTGCGTGTGAAAGGGTGTGCCATCCTCCTCAAGCCCATCTAGAAACAAACTAGCCCGTCTGTCATGGACCTGCAAAGCAAGTAAAGCAAGTCTGTGTTAGCAATTAGTGCAATATTTTCTACCTGAACTAATTTAGAGGTTGGCTGACTAAAATGATATTTTATTGCATTATTTACATGATTTTCTGTGGAAAAAAGTTCAACAAGTTTTTAATGCTTCATTATGGTAACAATCGGCAATAAAATGTACAATAATAGCAAACCACAACAATCTACACAGAGATTAAAGGTTCAATATTGGTTTGTCTATTTTGCACCTTTAGTTTAAGGAAACAATTACACTCCATATAAAAACCAAAAGTTAATGAACCTTAACATAAGATTTGACCCGGTGTAAAATGGAAAAATAAGAAGACCAGCTCATAACAACTGTAGAAACATGATGAATTCCACTTTAGATGTAAACAGCTTATTATGAGGTGACAAAAACACAAAAAAATCTTATTTTCAGGGGCAATAGAGAGATTCTTGTAAATACTGTATTACATTCCATCTATGCAGTTAGTTCTGTAATTAGACATGGAGACTTGTTTGGCAGCATTCATGTATACAAACAGTACAGTTGTTATTAATAAATAATCTTTTACATGGGCAATCATTGGATGCCATTTGCAGTCTCAAAGCACCACAGTGGAGCTTATGAACATGTAAAGGAGTGGCCTGAGGGGCAGATGCAGCAGGAAAAAGGCATAGCAGCAGGTTACTGCTGTAACACAATGTCTCAGAGAGAGTGACAGCTGGTCGGTGTGTGCATACATGCATCATCTACAAAAGTCTATGCATGCACCGCTAGTGTGTTTTTGAATATCTTGTGTGTGCATGAGAGAGAGGGAGAGAGTGTGTGCATGTGTGTGTGTGTGAATTATACATACAGCTAATCTTCCAGCTCATTTCCCTAGTAGCAGAAAGAGCCTCAGGCTAAACTGCCTGAGTCGCAAATTAGCTTTCTGTTTGACCAAAAATCTCCTCTCCATTCCATTCCTCTCCCCCTTCACGATCTGCTGCATGAATATTAAAAACTGCACGGCAGACAACACCGTCAAAGCAGGACCAGCTTCCTTTTACATCAAACCCTGGCAAAAAGAAAGATACTTCCATAAGAGGGGTTCTTCCCCCCAAAAACTTTAATGTGCCCCTTCCCACTCTCTCTCTTTACCCCATCTCCAAATCCCCTGTTTGGGAAACACACTGTGCGACCACTGATAAACGTGACACTCCCTGTTTTACTAGAACCCTACTCCTCCTTCATCTTTCTGGACTCTCTTCTTCTCTGGTCCTCCTTGCTTTGTCCTTTCTCCTCCTTACTAGGTCATTTAGCTCCTTCCTTTTTTCATTTTTTTTTTTTTTAGTTTTTGAGTTTTCTTCCCTATTTGTCATTTGCTTTTCCTCTTTCTGTTTTTTTATTACCATCTTTGCACTTTCTTCTCTCTCTGTCCATGACTTCCTCCTCTCATCTCCCTTCCTGTCTCTTTCCCTCATGTTTATCTTGCCCTGTCGCTCTCACTTGTTGTCAGCTCTTTAGGGAAGTTGAAAAGGTGTGAGGAGGGAAATAAGTCCAAGTCAAAAAACGCCTTTAGGGGATGAAGGCAGCCCCAGACAAGTGTCTGCCTCTCAGAGGATAGTTAAGACGCCCAGACAGACACTTTCATGATGGCTGATTGAAGACTGGCAAGCGCATGAGAGCACAAGAGAGCGCGCAGGAGAGACTAAGAGTTAGAAAAAAGTCAAGAGAAAAAAAGAGACAGGAGGAAGAAAAAGAAAAGTCAGAGAGTGGGTGTAAGAGAGGGAGCCAGAAGAAGGCCCCTCTTTAGGAATCTCTGAGCCAGAGCTGTGTGGCTCTTGGGGAGATGTGAGGCAGTTGTCAGGCCTGATGTAAATGAATCCTGAAGTGCTTCATCCTCCTTAGCTGCCATGTGCCCTTCTGAAACACCGCCAACTTCCCTTTGTTAGCTTTTTCAAACACTTTCCCTCCATTTTTCACTTTTTCTGTTCATCTGTATATTTACTACCTTCTTTCCTATACCTTTCTTTATTTTTGGGTTTTTTTCCCAGTGTATCTTTGGTATTCTTTAAGAAAATAAGAAATAGAGCAAAAGAAGGTAGAAACGTCTTTAGTGATGACAAGCAGTCTCATTTGGAGTGTGTCCACTTACTTCAGAGAAAAAGGAAGACGTTCAATAGTCCTATACATAAAAGCTTTGGAGCAAATTTCTTCATTCAGTCAATTTAAGGTAAACTAAAGTGCAATTTGATAGAGGATAAAACTGATTTGGTATCTAAATTCATTTCTTTAATTCTACTCACACAACAATAAAATATCACTGCAAACCTTAAGTATTATCTGAAATATAACTTCCCCTGACTATGCAAATTTTCTGTATGCAGCTGTCACAACATTATCGTCATCACAATATAGTTTTCCCCCCTCTATTTTTTATGCTATATTGCTAATTCAAAATCACAAGTTTAAGGCTGCGGCTGCAAGAATAGATTGGTCCAACTAGAGTTCAATCATGGGTTAACTCAGATACTGAATCTTAACCCTTGCCCTGCAGCAGCTGTAGTTTCTGCCATCATTAAAGGCTCAATTAGTACCTGGCCTGGCTGCCCACAGTGAAACCATTTTCTCCTGTAACATTCCTACAAAGGCATGAATAATGTGAGAACTAACAACAAGGATTTACAGCAGTGTGTTAACTTCATTAGGTTGGATATGACTTGTCCTTGTTCAAATTTATTGTGAAACAAGAAAGCTGATATTTATGTAAATTTATCCTGTAAAATAACTCATGGTGGGCACTCAAAATATATTTCATAATGACTGACTATCAGCACAGAAACACAGACTGTGAACAACTTGGAAAAGTCTGATCAGTTTGTTGTAACAGTGGATGTTCCTCAAGTACCAAAGTAATCTGAAAACACAACACTCATACAACATCCCCTGTTCCACTTCACCACTTAAAAGTTCAATATGGAGGATTTGCACAGCGTCACATATTTATATGAAAATTGTCTTGTTTTCTGTGACTTGCTGGGGGCAGACCATCAGCTGACTCCATCTCTAAGGCACTGTTAGAGTAGCACATTATTCTAACTGTAGAGGAGCAGGAGAATGGCTGAAAGGAACCTGAAAAAAAGTATAAACATTTTCATGAAAATAAAATGATCTGTGTCCTCAACCAAGAATCATAGACGTAGGCAACAGAGACGATCATTGAATTGAATTGAATTAGCTTCATAGTGGAGTTAGCTTAACAAATAATCAGCTTCCAACTCAAACTATGAAAAATAATTATTGTGCTGGACATATGTTTTTGCTTCATAATCGAAATATTGAAACATCTGTGGCAAATTTAATTATGGGACAATAAAGTCTATCATAAAAATTACCTTCCACACTGAGCCTTCACTTGGCCAAGCTACTGTTGTAAAACAATCATTTAATTTATGTCTACAGTTATTTGTCACATGAACCCCTACTGACTTATTGCGCCTTTAGCATATTGACCTTTTAATGCCTTCCACCATAAAATACAACTCATACTGTATGTAATATCTACATTATTTTCCTTTCTTTATCAAAAACATTTAACTTTGTTGATGAAGGTTTGCATGTTCTTTGAAGCACCCTTTCCTGTGCAAAACCTACCCCACTGGCAATGTTACCACCTAAGCCTCTCTAAAAGCCCAGGGAAACCCTGAGTGGAAAGCTTTTAGTGATCTGGAGACTGGCATTTTGACTAAAGCTCTTCTCGATTTTCACACTCATGCCAAGCCATGGCTCAGTACACAATGTGGACAGCAGTGTTTTCTCTAAGCTCACTCCCTATCTTCTGTGCTGCAAAAGTATTAGGTGGTGGAGAAAAGGCAGTGCAAATTTGCCCATGCTTGCCTACTCAGTGCCAGAAACATCAGAACTCCATTTTACCACAGACTAATTAAATAATAGTGGTGCCTCTGATACTGACGATAACCCGTTCCGGCGTCACGGCCTGTATCCGAATCAGTTGTTGTCCGATGCGGCTTTTTCTATTAATATACATGTAAAACCAATTAATCTGTTCTGGACCAACAAACTCCCATATAAAGTATGTATTATATACCCCTTCCTGCACATTTATTCATTATTATTATTATTTGAAAAGGAAGTTATGTTAATTATCTGACACAGAATGAATGAAATTAGTCCTAGAAATGATTTAGAATGTATTCTTACCTTGGTTTATGACTTGGTAGTGTGTCCGTGGACACTGCACACGTCCATAACTGTGAACAACTCCACCACGCCGCCGATCGGGAGCCCACAGCGGACGCACCGCTGCTGCCCGGGAGCCCACAGCGGACGCGCCGCCGACCGGGAGCCCACAGTGGATGCGCCGCCGCTGCCTGGGAGCCCACAGCGGACATGCCACTGCCCGGGAGCTGGGAGGAGGCTGCCCGTGGGCCTTGGCTTATGACTTCGTAGTGTGTCCATGGACACTGCACACGTCCATAACTGTAAACAACTCCGGACACCGGAGCTGCTGGCTCTTAACACAGACAGAGGCTGCTAACGGCTGTTAGCTGTGTCGGCACTAACGCTATGTTGTTATCCATAGCCATATGCCGATGGTCGGGCCGTTAGCCGTTAGCCGCCTGCTAGCAGCCCGGACCGTGTCAACACAGTGCTGCCCAGCCTGGGCAGGCCAGCTCAACACGGCCGTGTTAACGCCGGGCCGTGTTAACGCTGCCCAGGCCGTGTCGACACAGCTAACAGCCGTTAGCAGCCTCTGTCTGTGTTAAGAGCCAGCAGCTCCGGTGTTTGGAGTTGTTTACAGTTATGGACGTGTGCAGTGTCCACGGACACACTACGATGTCATAAGCCAAGGTAAGAATACATTCTAAATCCTTTTTAGAACTAATTTCATTCATTCCGCTTCAGAATGAATAAAAATAGCGCTGGCGGCTAGCAAAAATAGTGCTAGCCGCTAGCTCTCTGACTTCCGGGTCATTCTTGCCGCCACCCGGAAGTGACGCATATGTGACCCGCTAGCTTCCCTAGCGTTGGCGGCTAGCGTTAGCGGCTAGCGTTAGTGGCTCGCGTTAGCGGCTCGCGTTAGCGGCTAGCGCTCTGACTTCCGGGTCATTCTCGCTGATACCCAGAAGTGACGCAGACGTGACCCGGGCGTCGTCTGCATAATTCGTCGTTATGAGGTTCCATTTTTTTGCAGTTTTTTTTCGTCGGTATCCATATTTTTTGTTGTCAGAAGCGGTCGTTGTCCGAGGTTCCACTGTATTCAGATTGTCCACAGTTTCTACAATTTTAACTCCTCAGTTTCTAAGAAACACTTTGTGATTGAATGAAGATACTTTGTCACAAAATAAATCATACATCACAAAGTCCAATTTGTGTCTGAATAGAATTTTGACCCAGTGCTGACTTACAGCACAATACATTTGCAGTCCTGCAGAAAGACATTCGCGATATAGCAAATACATTTCAGCAACTCTTTAATGGGTTATAAATACTACATTTAAAAAAAATAAAGATCCAATTCACTGTTGGAAACTGTGGGTCGGGTAAGAAAGTTTGGATGCATGAATGGGAATGAGAAAGTTAAACTGTCTTTCATGAGGAAAAAATGCTGATCCGTCTCCAGTTCCACTCACTGACTGACTGCAGGAAGGCACAGTTTTAATGTATTGAAGCAATTTAAAAATGCATGATTGAACTTTGTGCTTCGGCAGCTTCAAATGTCAGCATGGTTGACTATCCCAAAGTGTAAAACTTAGTCATACTGAAACAAAAACAGACCTTATTTGTCCTCCCCTTATGTGCAAGCATTAAAAAAGTAAATAACACTGTTCTTATTTATATTTAAAAAATCCATTTTACAGACTGCCCTTATTTCATTGCTTTAAATGTGAAAAATAAAGATCAGGTGAATGTGCTGTAAAAGTTACAGAAAAATGGATGAAGGAGGAACAGTGGGCTGTCTTCCCCTGGCACCGACTCCCATTTATAAGCCTAAAAATAAAAGAACATACTGTAGCTTTTATGATCCCACCCCTCCTCTGCCTCTGTGTTTCTGTAACTCTATATCAGTTGTGCTCATTGTCTGCTTCCTGTACACTCTGATGGTTTTGACCAGGTGTCTCACCCCCCAATATATCTCCTTCACACTCTCTGGACTCTCCACTATAAATACCTTCATTTCCTCTGGAGGCTCATTTTAAAAAGTAGCTACACACAGATGGAATACAAAAGCAGGGTCATTTCAGTCAACAAATTCTAAAACTAGTACTAAGAAAATTTTCTAACCGAAAGAACATTAGCCACGAAAACTACAATTCACAAGTGATTGACTGCTTCATAATGAATGTCTTATTAAAATACTAGGGGTCTTTAATACAAAATATAACAGGAGTGTAAATGTTTGTATAAATAGTGTGGCTTTACCACGTTTTACTCAGTTAGACCTTAAGATAAATGCAGGAAAATTTAAAGAGTTCTATTTTCAATTCAACTGTATTTGTATAGTGCCAATCATAATCCAAGATTATCTCTAGGCACTTCACAAATCAAGGCCAAAACCTCAAGACTACAGAGCACGCAAACCCAAAAAAACCTTCGAGGGCAAGCCAAAGGTGACGGAGGGAGGAAAGATGTTAAATATCTACCTGATACTAGATATTAACTCAATACAGATACCAAGATTCATACAAATTAATATGGATTGGTGAATTATGCTTTACACTCGAGTGTTGCCAGATGTATAATTATGATCATACAGTACTTACACAATGATTTTGCTTTCAGTGAACAGCCATAAAATACCAGATATGATAATTTGATCACTTTCTGTTTAAAAAGTGATGTCTTTCCAGCCAATCAGGCTCATTGATGAACTAGGCTCACAGGCAAGTAATATTCTCTTTTAAGAGAGACTAAGTCCCTCCCCTTCTTGTTTTAACCAAGCAGCAACCTCCTTGGCTGAGCTATGAATTAAATTTGTCATAAACTGCAGTTCCGTTATGCCGCTTTTCCATTAGTACCTACTCGGCTCGGCTCGACTCGGCTCGCTTTGGGAGCGTTTCCATTACTACCTGATACCTGGTACCAGGTACTTTTTTAGTACTGAAGATATTATGTACATATTGTGCCATATGTTTATCTTTAATATTTATTTTATGTTAAGTTGTATATTTATTTT
>JAQQAE010018105.1:0-10969 GCA_029823295.1 Pseudamia nigra
GTTCCAGAGCTACAAGGACATGCTACCGGGCCTGGCGGCCGTTAGAAAAATCTATAAATAGGCCGCATCATTGTATACGCCGCAGGGTCGGCAATGTGTGACAAAAGCCGCGGCTTGTAGTGTGAATATTACGGTATTATTATTTGTTCTGCAGAAAGCTTTGTGTTAATACAAACATGCTGAGAAGCAGAAACAAAAACGATGGAACAGAGACAGACCATCGTGGCACCGAAATGTAGGTTTTTTTTCTACAGGAATTGCAAAGAAAGTCAAGGTGTCAGCAAGTAGTTTCCTTCAAAGGTTCTGAGAAACTGGAAGAGGTCTGACAGACCCACAGAGCGAGATGGTGGAGAACCGCTTTAAGTTTTTAACCCATGTATTGTTCCCTGAAAAAGGCCTTTGTACGATTATGAAATGTATGTTGTTTTCAGTCTTTTTTTTTTTTAAATCTCTGGCAGTTCAGCACGTACCTTTGTACTGTTCCAAGCTGTTCATTGGACTTGAACTGCTTTAATTTTAAACAAAACACTGGGGTGCTGTAAAACTTTTGACTAGTTGTGTAAGTTTTCCAGTGAATGAATAAATACATAAATTTTATATGAATTTATTTGCATTCATTCATGTTATTATCAGTTAATTGTTCTCAATCTTGAGTTTGGTTGAGTGTATTTGTAACGGTGGGATCATCTTCCTTTTTGTCTTTTTTGTCTTTGTCACGTGTCCACTTGTTGTCTTCCCTCCAGAAATGAGATGCTCAGGAAAGTTGTGCAGACGAACGTGTGTCAAAGTGCGGAATATGAGCAGCGAATCTTCACGTCCCAGGTCTGCACCTCAAACCCACACACCGCCGTTAACGCCGTTACAATCCCAAACAGCCGTCGCCTCTTAAAGCTGGATGTTTTCTGCTGAGCAGCCTTGAAATGTTTGTTTGCTTATCTTGTCATGTGACGTGTCACCGTGTCTCCCGCCCGTCGTCTCCTGCGTGACCGACGCCGTTTACAGATGGACCTGATGAGGAAAGACATGAAGTCGGTGCAGGACAGACTCCTCAGCGAGATGGTGGGTCGACGCCACACGGGTGTCCTTTGACAGTCTGTCTTTTCCTTTTTCTGTCTTTCTTTCCACCTGGTGTCTTTCTTACTTTCTCTTCCTTTAATTTTTGTCTTTCTTTCTGCATTTTCTTAGTCATATTTTCTCGATTTTGTTCTCTTTCGTTCCCTTGTTCTTTGTTTTTATTTGTCCGTCTTTCTCGTATTGTTTTTTTATCGTTTTCTTTTTATCTTTCTCATTCTTCTTAACCCTTTGTCTGTCTTTTTTATCTTTTTATTTACATCTTCCTTTCTTTTTTTTGTCTTTCTGTCTCATTTCCTCTTTTTTTTCCTTTGTTCTTCCGTCCTTTACACAAGATGCGTTGACTCTTTCAAAGTTGAACATTAAAACCAGTTTTGTTTTTACATGAATGTCAGAGTTTTGACGATGTGTTTTGTGGTGATGATGTTCTGGCGTGTTTCTAATAAGTGCTGAATCTTGTTAAATTGTGACTATTCATGCTTGTTTAATGTCAGTATCCTTTGTTCTTTTAGTTCTTTCAGTCTGTTTTCCTCCCTGGTTTCTTCTTTTTCTGTCCTCCACTTCCTTTGAAAGCAGGTACATAAGAAAATCTGATGAGTCAGATGACATTATCTAAGACTTTAAATGCCACTTTTTGTGTTTCTGTGTTTTTGTAGCAAGAGCGGGAGATTCAGAGTGTGAAGCGAGGTCTGCACGCCTTATTCTATCCTGATGGAGCCGGATTTTGAGCAGAACTAATCCAACTAAATGTCAGCTTTCTAACAACAAGGTCGTATATGACATCACACCATCTGAAGGGCGCGGAGCAGATTGAAGTATTTTACAGAAACGTTCATTAATTTTCTACTTTTATTATTGGTTAGAAAGTGTTCAGCTTATCCTGACATTTACATGTTTGTATGAGTAGTGTTATGCTGTTATTTATTCTAAAGAGTAATATAGTCATTTATTAATTCAGTTTTAGTGTTCTTAAAAAGTGAGTATGGGTCATAATAATTTTACATGTATTTAATTGTGTTGCATATGTTATTTATTCAATGGCGTAATTCATAAACTGTCAATCCTAATGTCCTTAAAGTCGATACAAGTGAAAGTACTTTTCCATTCATTTAATTCTCTTCACTCTGGGTTTTAATACAAAGTGATGGTTGTCATTCAAAATGGCGCCTAATGTTTAATGTTGAAGTTGTTTTTAAATAAGCCTGTATCTTTCTTAGGGAAAAAGTAAAAAAAAATACAAAGAAAAGGAGATGAGTCGTTCTTAAAAAAAAGATTTGTATTTTGAAGACAAGTGGTGCTTACAAAGGAATTTCTCTTTTCAGTGAAGACATTACGGCCCCGTTCATTGACATACTGTATGTACAGTTCATATCAAATTCATCCCCGATACCACGTCCCCAAACTGCACAGTCTTTACGCAGTCCAAGTGACACATTATTCATCAGTTAAGAAAAGGTGAAGCTGGTCACATGCACAACTTCTTCCACTACACGGATTCACACCGCCTTGTCAAACGAGTCCATGAAATAGTACAAAATAAACAACACTGACTGAATGACAATATTGTTATTCCTCCGCTCTTCGTCGAGAGTCGGAGTCTCCTTCAAAGTCCTCTTCCACGTGGCAACCTTAAGTCGTCTCCAGGACACGCTGCCACAAGCCTTCCCGCCATCCTCTCCTCCAGACCCACGGGCCCGGGACCCGGGGGTGCCAGAAGAATGTTAAAGACGCGCTGAAGATGAAAAGACTCCAGGCTCTTTGAACCGTCGCCGCTGAGCAGCCTCAGAAAAAACTCTACGCTCAGCATTTCTTCACAGAAGAAACTCCCCGCTCTCACGGCCGGTGGAACCTGGAGGAACAAACAGGGAAGAGAAACGTGTGAATGTGGAAAGTACAGTAGACTGTGATGTTTCTTTTAGCACTTTGGCTTTGATTTGTGAAGCGCCCGGAGATAATCTCAGGTTATGATTGATGCCATATAAATACAGTTGAATTGGATTGAATACAAACATCCTCGTCGCAGAAGGTGCAACTCAGGTGTTACTTTTTGTTGATGTTATTTGACCCGGGGGGGTTTCCACCGATTTTGATCCAGGGACACCGTTCTGACAAAGAAGCCACCGAGGAACCACTCCACTCCCGCAGGGATGTGTAGTTGCAAGAGGTTAAAGACACTAGACTGTTTTTGCCACAAGCTCCGGAGATTCAGCTCAACACATGATGGTGTTAGCTAGACGCTGAAAATACAAGGCAAACGCCCACTTGCAATGCCTTCATGGACCACCAGGTGACCACAGACCACAGGTTGAAAACCCCTGATTTGACTGAAATTGATGCGAATTATATATTTTTCAATGATTTTTTTTTTCTAAATTCTGCAATAAAACAAAGAGAAAATGGAAGAAACTGATTTGGCAAACCTGGAGTGTCTAAACCAATCAGAGGTGTCCACTCATTGCCACGAAGGGCCGAGATGCTGCAGGTTTTCTTTCCAGCCACTCATTAAAGCGGTTGTTTTCACTGAAGTGCAATCAGTGGGAAGGAATTCAGCGCAAAACACCTGCTTCAGCGCAAAAGACCTGCAGTGTCTCGGCCCTTTGTGGAAATGATTGGACGCCCCTGAATCAACCTGGAAGTTGTCATGATTATTTATGACTTTCATATGTCCATTTGATCAACTTTTAGACGAGATGCACTACTGCTTTACAGATACAACTTGTAAAAACAAAATACTTGTAACACTCAAAAATCTGCAGCTGGGTGGTTATATGTGTTGGTTCAATCTTGCAGTTGTGGGTGATGGAACAAGCTCTAGTTAAAATTCTGCAAATAAGAGAGAACCCCTCTTTTTTTTAAGTGCATTTCCAAAAACGAATACTTGGTTCTGGCTCATCTGCTGTTTTTCTCTTCTGTTTAAGGAAGTTAGATTTTTGTGTCCTCTGCTCAGGTTTTCTTCTACATTAATTGTAGGAAGAGTTGACAACATGCCTTAAGCAGAGTTATTTAAAATTCTGCCCAAATTAACACAATAAAACAGCTTGGTGCAAAACCGTTCCAATAAATTCATGCTCGTTGTAAAAAATAATCCACTCTTCAGTCGGGGTATGGGCGCTTACTAAAACGTTTTCTGGTTTTTATACCAACCCATAAATAAACCACGTATAATGAGGCCTGTTTTTCTCCTTCACCATGTGAACCGCTGTTTAGTTTTAACTCAGCCTGCAGTTGCTGCTCTTTTGGATTAAAACAACCGAACCTTCATCTTGGTGAGACTTTAACCGTCATTGGACTCTGTGTTTTGGAAAATCACAACCTCTTCCGTCACAGACCAGTACAAATCACCTGCACTGAAAAAGAAACGGCCCCAGCAATTGCAGCCATTACTCCGTCCTACTGTGCTATTTTTATCACAGCCGTTAAGTGTGTGATGAGGGTGGGTCGGACTCTCCTTTTTCTCCTCCCTCTGGGTCACTGTTACATCTCGCAGTGAGGACCCCCGCTTCCCGAACGCGCTCAGCCAAGGACGATGCAGCATTTAATCATTTCTCTTTGCCTGGCAGAAGGATGTCTCCAGAGGACATCCTGCCCCGGCCTCCACTCCCACACACTCACTAACACTCCCATCTATCTTTAGCTCCGCGGTGCATTTCAGATGAGCAAGGAGAGCTAAAAATAGAGCCCCTGCAGCCCAGAATAGGGCATGTGTGAATTCTGCAACACACGCCGGACACAAATGCACGCTAAAATACTGACCTCGTTAGGTGTTTGCTGGAGGCATGCACTTCCATCTCGGTGCTTTTGAACTCGTTCAGCTCTTTTCGGATGGCAGCCTGTGGAGAGGGTGGAGAGAAAAAAGGGCATTAGTGCATCCCTAAGTGCATCCTGAGCTGCAGCCTCCGAGCAGCAGGAGGAAGAGAATGTGTGATCAGCCAGAAAACGAAAGAGGATTTTCTGAGATAAGCTGATAACGGCGACAACTCGTGATGGTGGTGATAGTTTCTTTCAAGGCTGAAATAGTAACTTGTAGAGTAGATTTTGTTTGGGAGTTGATTGTACAGTGCCTGCTTTATGAATAGAGTAAAAACAGAAAACGAGGACAAATTGGCCATAATCCGCAAAATAAACCGAAACAATCAAAAAGAGAATAAAATAATCACAAAAAAGAACAAAGTAATACACAAAATTACCATAAATGATCATAGAAGAACAAAACTATCCACAAAACCAGCAGAAATTATTTCAAAACAAAATAATCTACAAAATTGACAGAAATGATCATAAAACAAAAATGATCCATAAATGACCAGAAAAGAACAAAATGATTCATAAAATAACCATAAATGATCAGAAAAGAACAAAATGATCCAGAGTATTATCAGAAATGCTCAACAAATAAAATAATTCACAAAGTAATATGAATGAGTCACAAACATACAGCATTAGAATGAACAAATTTAAAAAAAAAATCCACTAAATGAACAACAAATTAATGAAATAATGAATATAATGAGAAAATTAACATAGAAAATTCAGTCTCACCAATAAACAAATGTCACTATTTATAAAGTATGGTTGTATAGAGACCCTTAAGTAGTACTTCTATGTACTCTTATGTACTTCTAAAGGGCAAATGCAGAGTTGAGTACCATATTTTCCGCACTATAAGGCGCACCCCCCAAAAATGTCATTTTGAATTTTGTTTTGTTTTTATAATCAGGTGTGCCTTATAGTGCGGAAAATATGGTAACGCTGACCTGCATGATCCCTCCCCCCCGAAACCGACACCTCGTGCTGCACAGGGTTCGAGTGTATGTGTGAACCGGTTCAGTCGGGCGGCGTCGCACTCACCTTGTCTGCCGCCGAGAGCCGAGTCCAGGGTTTGTCTGCTCTGCGGTCGTAGTCCTGAGCTTTGGCCACTTCCACGTAGTCGCTGAAACGGATCAGAATCTTCCTGTCGCGCAGTTCGTCGACGGTCGGCCGCTGGTTCAACTGGGGAAGAAAAAAATCAAATGGGACAAACGCTGAATACACACATTTATAAATGTATTTGGAAAACTTTGAAAGCATTTTCTGGTGACGTGTTAATGTGTCAGTGTGGCTCTTCTGCCTGCGTCTGTGAAAGGAGCAATAAACGGAACAAAATAATCAGCAAAACAAACTAAAACGAGTAAAATAACTGGGCAAAAATAATCAGAAGAAACAAAAATGGTGAAGACAATGAACAAAACAAGCAACAAAGTTGACAAAAATGAATAAAAACAAAATCAAGGAAACTCACAAAAATGAACAAAATAATCAAAAGGTGAACAAAGCCACCCTCAGACTGAGCAAAACAGCCCAGAAAATGGACAGAAATTGAACAAAATAAGCAACAAAAAGGAGTAAAATAACTGAGCAAATCAACAAAAGTGAGCAAAATAATCAGAAGAAACAAAAATAGTGAAGACAATGAACAAAACAAGCAACAGTCAACACAAATTAATAAAAAATAACCAAGGAAACTAAAAAAAAATGAACAAAATCTAAAGGTGAACAAGGCCACCCTCAAATTGAACAAAACGGCCCAGAAAATGGACAGAAATTGAACAAAATAAGCAACATAAAATGAGTAAAATAATCAATGAAATGAACAAAAATTAAAAAATCAAGGTGAACAAAATGGACAATGAACAAAATAAGCAACATCAACAGAAAATAATTTTAAAAATCATCAAAAAACGGCCCAGAAAATGGACCTAAATGATGAAGAAATTAACAAAATCTTCAAGAAAACAAACAAAATTAGCAGCGAAATCAACAAAAGTGAATAAATAAATCAAGGAAATGAACAAAAGTGAACAAATAATCAAGAAAATGATCAAACCGAGTCAAATAAGAACAGAAATGAACAGAATAATCAAGATAATGAACAAAATAAGCAACAGCAGAGACAAAAAGGATCAAAATGAGCCGGACAGTCGGCACAATGAAGAGAAATCTACCAAATTATTAGAAAAATGAGCTGAACTGAATAAAGTAATGAACTAAATAAGTCATCAAATGAACAAAATAAGCAACTCATGAGCAAAAATGAACAGAACAGGCGACAAACTTGAGCAAAGACGGAACAAACTAACACCTCGTTTAGGCTAATGTAGTTGGTTTATGTATATGCTTTTTTTTTTTTTTTTTTTGTTCTTATACATTTAACCCACATCTTCCTACAGCGGATAAAACACCAACATCAAAGTAGGTGAATAAAATTCCCGGGAATCTCCCCCGGCAGCGTGGTTTTCCTGTACCTTTCTGTTTAGCCTCTGTTTGATCTCCCTCCTCTCCTCCTGTTCCGTCTGGTCGTTTCTCTCTGGGCGGGAAAAAAAAGACACGGGTTATTAATGACATTATCATTTATTAACCCCAGATACATCGTTGTGACCCATAGAAATGATGCAAAAGCAGTGAAATTAAGTCGCCAAAGCTTTGTCCTGGCAGAATCCTGATGCAAATTAAATTAATTTAATATAGCAGCGTGCATTCACACGTTCTGTTCCTGAATAATGCACGACACTCGGCGAAATATCACTAAGGCACCGCTCTGCCCTGTTTTTAGGTTTTGGACGTTAGCTTTCACATCAGGTTTACTGCAGGAAAAAAAAAAGATGAAATGAGCAAAAGAAGCGGCCAAAAGAAAGAAACGGACAATAAAATGGATAAAAAAGCAACAAAAATAACACAACAGTCAAGAAAATATACAAAGTAAACAATGAAATGAGCAAAACAAGTGGCCAAAAGAAAGAAACTGACAATAAAATGAACAAACTGAGGAGTAAAATGAACAAAAAGCAACAAAATGATCCGTAGAATGAATGAAACAAGGGGAAAATTATGAGGAGAAAAAGAGCAAACTAAGCAAAAAGTGAACAAAATAGGCAAGAAATTAAGCAAACTAAGGAAAAACGTGACAAACACTGAATAAAATGAGCAACAAAAAGAGCAAAATAGTCAAAGGGAAGAAACTAAGCAATGGAGCGAATGAAACTGAGCAAAAAGTAACACAATCATCCCTAAACTGAACAAAATAAGCAACGTACACCAAACGGTCAAGAAAATGAATAGACTAAGCAACAAAGTGACCAAAGTTCAACAAAAAGTGGCAAAATGATCTGAAAAATGAGTAAAATGAGCAACAAAAAGAGCAAAATAGATCAAACAAATGAACAAACTACGTAGTAAGTGGAAAAAAGTGACAAAATGAACAAAGTAAGCAACAAAAATAACACAACAGTCAAGAAAATGTACAAAGTAAACAATGAAATGAGCAAAGATGAGTAAAAAAAAAAATCCCTAACGTGAATAAATTAGGCCTTTAAAATGAACACAATTAAGCAGAGAGTAACAAAGGTAACAGTCAACACTTGAATAAATAAAATAATCAAAAAATTGAACGAAAAACAATTATGAAATAAAAAAAAAAATGTACACAATAGCAAAGAAAATAGATAAAATGAGCAAAATCAAAAAAATTGCAAAGTAATAAACAAAATAATTGAGGGAATGAACAAAAATGAATCATAAAACTCAGTCAAGTATCATTAACGAATCATCAGGCCTAGTTTTTGTCATTTCTGTTGATGATTTTGGAATTTTTTGGTTTATGTAGCTCAGTTTTTGTCCATTTCGTGGATGATTTTGTTGGCTTTTTTTTTTTTTTTTACTCATTTGGTTCATTTAGTCACTTATTCTCCTCAGCTTCTCGGTTATGCAGTTATTTGTGAAGCTTTTCTTGACTAATCTGCAGAAACGTGGCTAAAACCAGGCGAAACGCGTCTTAAAGCCTCCGGTTTTGGCGACGGAGCCCAGATGATTCGGGAGTTGACTTACGTTTCAGGATGTTCCTGCTCTCCAGCTCCTCCACGTTCGGTCTCTGGCTCAGCCGCCTGCGGAGAAACACCAGAACCACGTTTTGAACCATTTTCGCCTCAGCTTTCACTACCTCCTCCTCCTCCTCCTCTTCTTCTTCTGCGTCCTGTTTTAAAGTGGTCTTCTCAGTGTTCTCCAGAGGAAGCCCCTATGGTTCCACCTCCCATCCAGACCGCGGCTGTGGTGCTTGGCTAGAGGCAATCCCCACATCTGGATCTACTGGTACTGGAGTTTTTTTTTTTTTTTGGGTTGAGAAACCCCCCCCTCACCAGGTTAAATGTGCCCCTGCTGCTGCCGCATCTCAAATACAGGCACCTCTCGTCGTACTAACGCTCTCTGCTCGGCTGCAGCTCTTTTACTACGAGCCTCGCACTCCGGCGGCTTATGAGCTGGGTCGTGATGGGCTGGATGGAGCGACTCCCCTCGTCTCCATGGTTACTGCCTGCATAATAACCGGGAGGCGGAGCTTCAGCCAGGCTTCCCCAGCCTCCTGTTGTCATGAGCATCAGTGGGGCAGCGGCACACGACTAATACTACTACTACTGTTGCCAGGCTGTTGCACAATCCATCTGGAGCCTCCTGATTTGCTTTTGTCACTATTTATTTATTTATTTTTTGTTCCGGGGAATTGGTAATGAATGAATTTGCACCGTTTCTGTGGAAGTGGACATGATGAGCAGAAATAATCGGACATTCTGAAGGAAATTCTCTATAAAATGGTCAAAAATGGCAAAGAAAATGGGCACAAAATGAACAAAATAGACATAAAAATGGAACAAAATAGACATAAAAATGGAACTAAATGAATAAAATGGACATAAAAATGGAAGTAAAAGAATAAAAGACAAAAATGGAACTAAATGGACAAATGAAACGAAATAAATAAAAGAAGTTAAAAAAGAACAAAATAAACAAATATGGAACCAAATGAATAAAATAAGTAACACGATTAATAAAAGTAACAAAATAGACATAAAATGGAACTAAATAAATAAGTAACAAAATGAATAAAAGTAACAAAATAGATATAAAATGGAACAAAATGAACAAAATAGACATAAAAATGGAACAAAATGAATAAAAGAAATAACAAAATAGACATAAAAATGGAACAAAATGAAAAAAAGACAAAAATGGAACTAAATTAATAAAATAGACAAAAATGGAACAAAACAAAATGAGTAAAATGGACATAAAATGGAACAAAATGGACAGAAATGAAACAAAATATACAGAAATTGAACTAAATAAATAAAAGAAGTCACAAAATAGACAAAAATGGAACCAAATGAATAAAATAAGTAACAAAACAGACATAAAATGGAACTAAATGAACAAAACAGACAAAAAATAAAATAAAAAACAGACACAAAAACCAACAAAATGGGCATAAAATGACTAAAATAGGCATAAAATGAATAAAGCGGATATAACAAAGAACAAATTAGACACAAAAATGAGCAAAATAGGCATAAAATGACTAAAATAGGCATAAAATGAATAAAATAGACAAAAATAGAACAAAACAAAATGACTAAAATAGACAGAAAAATGGAACAAAATGACAAAATGAGCAAAACAAGTTAAAAATGAAAAAATAGATTAAAAAAACTATAGACATAAAAAATGAACAAAATAGGCTTAAAATGAATAAAATGGGCATAAAAACAATAAAAAAAGAAATAAAACCTGATGGAATGAGTAAAATGAGACGACAACTGTTGCACAATCCATCTGGATCCTCCTGAGTTTATCTTTTAATTTTTTTTTTTGTGTTACAGGGAATCTGTGCTGAGTGAATTTGTACTTTTTGTTTTGCATGAGTGAGTCGAGGGTTTTTATGAGGAAGAAAAGAAAGGGAAAAATAACAAATTTAGCCAAAGAAATGAACAAAAGTGAATATACCGACCTGTGAAAATGAATAGAAATGAACCAGTTCACGTGGGGGGGGGGGGGGGGGGGGGGGGGTGGGGGGGGGGGGGGGGGGGGGGGGGGGGGG